>CAJNDT010000293.1:180293-251053 GCA_905221615.1 Symbiodinium sp. CCMP2592 | reverse complement strand
CACCACCACCACCACCACCACCACCACCACCACCCCCACCACCACCACCCCACCACCACCACCACCACCACCACCACCACCACCACCACCACCACCACCACCACCACCACCACCACCACCACCACCACCACCACCACCACCACCACCATTACCACCACCATCATTACCACCACCATCATTACCACCACCATCATTACCACCACCATCATTACCACCACCATCATTACCACCACCATCATTACCACCACCATCATTACCACCACCATCATTACCACCACCATCATCACCACCACCATCATTACCACCACCATCATTACCACCACCATCATTGCCACCACCATCATTACCACCACCATCATTACCACCACCATCATTACCACCACCACCATTACCACCACCACCATTACCACCACCATTACCACCACCACCATTACCACCACCACCACCACCACCACCACCACCACCACCACCACCACCACCACCACCACCATTACAACCACCACCACCACCGCCACCGCGCCACCGCCACCGCCACCGCCACCGCCACGACCACTACTTCTCCTCCTACATACTGCTACTGCCATTGCTGTGCCGGCGGCATCGCAATCGTGTTTCCATGTCAAGAAACTGATTGTGCCTTTGTGGGTGCCTTATTCGAGCTTCTACTAGTATTGTTTCGCCTAATTACGCACCGAATCGAGGGCTTGAATGGGCTGTCTTACATCGAACAGTCATCGAACACGACTCGCGCGACAGAGCTCCAGGAACACTGCAGCCGGCCGTCGAGCCCATGGCTGAAGCCAGAACGCCTGCAAGCAGACTCATCCGAGAACGCCTGCAAGTCTAGAGATCCTCAAGGAAAGAGGCACCAGTACAACACACTCACGCGTAAAACGCGGTTAGCACGCGTGCCGTATACCAATTAATACCTAAATCCATCCTTCAAAGCCACTTCAAGCCGACCCAGCAGCCAATAGCAAAGAGATGCAGAGAGGTCGAAGAGGCGGTGCGCTCAGCCTTGGCTACCTCTTTCGGTGTGGGCACTGCGGCCTTCAGCCACTTCATGTGAACAATGCTCTTCCGTTTTGCTTGCGTTCACTGCTGCTATGATGAGCGCCGCTATGCTTGCAAGCATGGCATGGCTGTTGTGATCATGGTTGCTGCAGTAACTAGTATTTCATATGTTGTTTTTTCACAGAACTTGTGAGAGTGTGGCGTGGTTGTTAGGATCGTGACGAGGGCTTTTGCAAGTGGCTATGCAATGGCATAGTATCTTTGGATAGTGTTTTGTTGATCGTGGTGCCTTAATGTTTCGTCAGTGAGCTGGTATTCAGATTAAGGTTCTTAATCTTGTCATCCTGGTGATACTGCTGCACGGCGTTGTGTCGTCCTCGTTTGCTCTGCTGCTGTTGCGGCCTTGAGGTGAAAGTCTGGAATTTTCATGGGCATTTGGGTTGGGCTTCGAGGTCACAGCTAGGATAAATCAAGCGTGGCTTCTAATCTAGGTGGGAATGGTCAGGGCGTCAGGCGGCCCTATTGGATGTCTTCGGGACAAGACCTCTCGCAGTAGACTGAGCATGATGAATCCAAGAAGATGCCCAAGCCATATCTCAATCTATACAGCAGCATATCTACTTGGTTCGGCTTCGGTTCAAAGATGTTCAAAGTTTGAGGAGCTACGGACAATGAATTAGGTTTCAGGAGTTTCTGTCCGCAAGTCGTCCGCAGTTCAGCCTGCCGGTGTGCTAAGCCCGAGAACCAAACCCGACCCGACACGTTTCCACATTTTGGGAGTTGTCCTGGGTGTAGTAATTGGATGCTCAGAGTTTGCAACATGAAAACACAAGGTATCCAGGTGTCCCATGCGCGACGATTGGCCACTGCCTGGACCCCGAGTCTGGCGCGGCTGCTGAGCAGCACGTACCAGGCCTGGAGGGGATGTCTCATGTCTGCTGCAGAGGCTGAGGGTCTTTTCGAGATGCGAGGGCGCTTTCAGGGTTTTCGGCCGCGAGCTCCGGACTACGAGGTCCCCTGAGATTGTTCCACTGAGGACCCAGGCTACATACAGGAACATGAAGAACGCATGGAGCACGCACCCTTCAAGCTAAGCTTCTCTTCGGCTGGCCGATAGCCCCACTTTCCTTATCGGCTCCTTTGCTTCATCCCAACATGTCGAGGCAGTCCAGCTATGTCCAGCTGTTCTAGGCATCATTCACTCTATGTCCGGTAATCCCGTACAAGGCCTCAGGTCCTTAAACATACCCCTGTACTGGCAGTACTCCAGGAGTCTGTGCTCGCTGCAGCAAAATTTTGGAGCACGTCGATGCTCGCTAAGGCATTACACCTCATCTCAAAAATCACAGCCATATGCAACTTTGGGGACTCTAGGGGGCCTTTAGGCGGATGCCCTGGAAAGTGTTTCCTTTTGCCCCATGTGTGCTTGCTAACCCTCACATCTGAAATCCTTCCGAACCCCTGAGCCCGAAGCTGCAAGCGGATCCGCAGTGGCCGGATGTAATGCTAGGGCGGGTTAGCAAACGTGGGAAGGGCTTCTTGTTTCTGCTCTTGCATCGAGGTTAGCGGTTAGCTTTCCACGCAGATGTCTCAGATTGACCCAGCCAAGCAAGCATGATCAACAGGAGCGAACTCCGAATGCTGCACTCTGTAGCACCTGTAAGTGTGCAAGGTGCTTTGCATTTGCAGTGTGCGAAATGCTGCATGCAAATTCGGCCGAAAGAAGACCTGGCGAAGGTCAGCTATCAGCTCACTGTAGCAGTGGAGGAGGCAGCAGTTCCTTGGCCTGAACACTACTCCAGGCATTGGTAAGGCAGCCCTCAGCGGCTCCCCTTTAGAGGTTGCGACTTTGGCCGAGGGCCTTGTTTTCCCGAATGTGGGCGGCTCAGGACATCGTGGACTCCGCATCTGCCATTGCATCGAACTTTGCTGCTCGGCTTGGGCGGTCCATGTTGCTGAGCTCCGAACGTCACCCCTAAGTTCTATGTACTCTACCTAGCTCACAGCTGTCCAAGTCAGCTGCAGCCCGAAGACATGACAGTCTTCGATTCTGGGTACCCAAGCTTGTCATCCGTTTCGCGAGCAGACCTAGACCATCGCCGGCTCAGGCCAGCTTCGAAGCCACCTTTGCTGGGGCCTAAACTGCACAAAGCTCCTGGTTTTACAAGCGTCTTCTGTCGAGAGCTCCTTCCTGGACACTCAGCGGGCCACGAGGAACAGTGCTGTGTTCGGAGAGGATGCCTAATCCCTCCACCTGGACGGAGTTGCCCCACAATTCGCCGATTCTGCACTTGCCCAGGCCTCGGCTCTCTTGGCTGCCGGCGTTCCAAGTTCTTCGGTGATGTCGTTTGCCATGGCTCCGCTCTCAGGTCTTTGAAACTTGGGGGTGCAGCGAAAGGGTCGCTGCTTAAGAATCTCCTAGTGCTAGGTTAGGGAGGCTCCGATGCTTGGCTCTACTCATCTTGCGTTTCCTGACTGTTTGGGCGTTCTGCAGGTTTCACGGAGGCTCAGGTTCTTAGCACATTCTTAGCTCACGGAAATTAAGGAGGCTTGAAGAACCATTATGCCAAAGCAGTCTTCTCTGAGGGCTCAAATTCTCAATTTGAGGTTTTCTGAGGTCTCCAGCTTGGGAACGAGTCACGAGCCCGAATAAGAGCCTGTTAAAGTGCAGAGGGATAGAAATCCCTTTTATGTGCTCCAGAAAACCTCCGAATTAAGAACCTAAGCCCTCAGATTCTTAGCTTCATTTGTGGGTGAAAGGCTTGTCACGGTCAAGGCTTATGCAGCTCAAAGGCAGCGCACAACCATGCAAGACGCTCCCTCACACCGGACATGCGTATGTTGATCGGCTGGCATCTGCATGTACAAGGCACATTGCTCTATGCCTACGTTGCTTAAAAGTCCAACTTGGAAACCAGACTCAGTAAGAGCCTACTAAAGTTAAGAATCTGAGGGCTCAGATTCTCTATTTTGTGGTTTTCTGAGGTTCAGCTGGGGAAGGACCACTATTCAAGTTAAGAATGAAAGGGCTCGGATTCTAAATTTGGGTGTTTTTTTCTGGGTTTTTGTTCGGTTCAACAAGACTCCGCGTTCAGACTGTGCCCCAGATTTCAGGGGCGGCCCAAATTCTTCAGTCAAAGGCGTCTTGACACGGGTGGAGCAACAACCATGTGCAGGAAAATTCATCCCCTCAAACTCAGAAGCAATGAAATCTTAACCAATACCTCCGCTGTATTCAGGGAGTTTTCTTGAAGCTTTCAGTTGGGGGCCTAGGGACATGAACGCTACTGTCGGGGTAGAGCTTCTGCATGTGTCAGTCTTAACCTCACACTTTCGGCGACCGAATGCATAGGGAGGAAGCTGCGGCTGCAACTGCAAGGTGAGCTTCGCGCACGTGAACATCCAGCCTCTTGTTTTTGTCGAAATGGGTCGGATTGACATGACATGACAGTGGCGGTCACGAGAGCGGCCAACCGCTTAGGCCTTGGCGAATGCCAGGTTTGGTTGGGGTTCGAGCTTGAGCTGGTGAGCGATGTGAAGCCTGCAAGCGCGTTTCACTTCGACTTGCCAAGCTCAGGATCATCACTCAGGCACCTGGGCTGTGGATGGTGACCAACGGGTCGTAACTTCGTCTGCAGTCGGGGCTGGGTCACAGAGTTGCAGATTTGGAGCTTGAGACTTGGTCTTGTATCCAGTTTCAAGCGTGATACTGCAAGTTTGAGACTACACGCCTTCTGTGTTCACAGGTGAAATGGTCATTTGCCAGTCCGTTGCTGTGAGTCCAAGCCCGTTTCCGTGCATAAAGAACATCGCAACTTCAGAGTCCATGTTCAGGCCTCCGGCGCGATATGTGACTGCTGCCAGAAAGTGCAGATGCGCAGTTGAGACAAGACTTGCCTCTCCAATTCGAGGACGTTCCGGGTGACCAATCTTCCGTTATGTGGACGACAGTGCCTGGGCAGCATACTTTGGACGCTTTTGGTGCAACAACAGTTTGGCGCAAAGCAAAGCCATCGCCAAGAATCAACAAAACCTGAATCATCTCGTGCTCCCTCGTCTTCCTACACCGCCGCAACGCCGGCCGCCAGCGCGGCTCGCCACAGACACCACCACCACGGGCACTGGCACTTTTGCTACCATGCAACCACTACTTGCACCACTGCAGTTGTCCCAGTGCCAGCCAGGACCCGACAACTAGTATCAGTCGTATTGCCACAGGTATCAGTATTCACATTCATGTCGGTATCCCCATCACGACTGTCACCCGGGTTGGGACCACCCTTGTCTTCACCACTACAATCGCCACGACTGGCATCATCGCTGTCATCCCCCCGCCAGGTTTGTAGCGAACACTCCTCGACTGGAGGCTTATTGGCACAGTGCCCGGGGACACCGCGGAGCTGGTCATTCCTGCAGACTTTGCACCTCCGCAGCAGATTATTTTGGATTTTCTTACTTGGATCCAATCGGGTGATCACAGTTTCAGCTTCAATATGGCATACCAGCCCCTGTAAGCGAGTTCATGGTTCGTGCAGAACCCCTTTGCCTCGTCCCCGCTCGGATCGGCTCTGGGGGTTAAGGATTGGGGACTTACATTGGGCTCCGCAGCCGCTGCATGCTGTCGCTGCATGCTGTCGGTACGGTTGGCTGCTGTTGCTGTTGTGGTGTTGCTGCTGTTGCTTTCAGCTTGGTTCTGTTCTCAGTTCTCAGTCTCTGACTGTTGGTAAGATAGTATTACTTTGATGCTGCTGTGGGCTACTCTGGTTTATCATTGCACCCGATGAGACTGTACTCTCGTAGGGTCTAGTTAGTGTCGAGTCTAGTTCTTGCGGCTTCGGCTGTGAATTGCTGGAAAAGATCTCGAAATATGATATGGAGCACAGAGAGTTTCAGAGAGACAGAGCGGCACCGACGCACGAGCCATGGGGACTACCCGTGGCGCAAGCCCTTTGCAAAGCAGAGAGAGAGAGAGAGAGAGAGAGAGAGAGAGTCTAGGTTTTGCCTTCGGGTTTAGGGTCCGCAGCGGCACACGGACAAAGCACCTGACCCGCAGCTCGCAGAGCAGCTCAAACTTGAGTGACCTCAGCCCGACACGCGTACCCGCTTGCCACCATGAAACTCCAGTTTCTGGTGGCCGTGTGGATGGGCTACCGCCTTTTGGAACAAGGCGGGTCCTATGCGAGACCCGCCGCGAGACTCGGACCACCCAACGTGGGCGGTTTCGGAGCCGACGACACCACCGCTCGACGACCCCGCCAACCTGGCAACACAAGAACAGCCGAACAACTCCAGGCTCCCACGGCTGGGGGCGAAGAGGGAGCAGCAAACGCTCCGGCCCAGCACGACACCAGCCAAGAGGAGGACACGACGGCAGCCGCAGCGGCAGCTACGGACGTGGAAACCCCCGTTGCGGTGACACCCCACGGGGGGGCAGACGACACAGCAGCTGCAGCCACAGGAGGAGGAACAGACGGCAGCCCCACAGCCTCAGCTACAGCAAGCCAAGCCACCGAGACAACCATGGACACCATGGCCACCGCCACACAATCCTTCTACCCGCCAACACGGCGACCACAGTCAGACACCGGCACTCCACAAAGGAGCACCAGCTCCCAAGCTGCACCCAGCAACCTGCTCCACGGCAGCTACCACCCCCACGACAACCACCACCAACCACTTGCAGGGGAACACCCCTCCGGCAACAGCCCTGGCGACGAATCACCAACGAGCACTGCAGACGTGTACGCTCCACTGCAGCAGAGCAACCGACCCCCACTCCCACACATGGCCCCCACTGACCGGCCACTACGCAATCCACCACAAACACTTTCTCCCCTGCCCCTTGCCCCTACCTTACAACACTACCAGCACTGGCACACCGGGCAAGGAGACCCTACCACTGACTGGGCGGAACCCCCGCACCCTACCTCTGCCACTGCCACAGCCACAGCTCAGCCCCAACAGCCACCACAAGCTGACACAACAGCAGACCCACAACCACCACCTCAGCAAGCTGGGACCACCCAGCACCTCCAAAGGGAGACACAACCACAGGAACCACAACCACACCAACAGCAGCCACCACGACCACCACAGGACAAGCCACGCTCCAGCCAAGGAGGACAAGGCGCTCAAAGGCAAGCCACTCGAGACAAAAAAGAGTGGCTGAAACAGCAGTTCAAAAAACACGGACTGCACAAGCCGAACAGCCAGAGCTGGCTGGAAGCAGAAGGGCAACTCTACCGCTACCTCCACCAGAGGCCATCTGGGCCAATCCCAGATGTCGACATGCGCGAAGTCCTGCGCAGAACCGACGCCTGGATGAGGGGAGAGGATCCGCCCTCCACGCCAGGCAGCAGCAGCAGCCACCAGGCCAGGGCACCAGACCAACCAGGCGACAAGCAGCGCACAGCAGCAGCTGAGGAGTACCACCGCAGACAGCAAAAGGAGGACCCGCAACAACCACCAGCCCACGGCCCCAACTTTACCCACGCAGCAACCACAGAGACCAAAGCAGCAGCTGAAGAGGAGGCCACAGCAGAGAGGCACAGCGGAGGATCGCAACAGCAGCCACGACCACAACCACTATCCACACTGGGAGCACCCAGCCACGGCCAAGCCGCCGACGACAAGCAGCACACCGCGGCACAGCACGAGTACGAACAGCGACTCCAACAAGGAGACCCACACCGTCGGCACCAAGACGACACGCACCACCAGCCGCGACCTCAACCACAACAACCAGAGCCAACGAGCTCGCGACCACAGGGTGCACAACAAGTGCCCCACCCAGAACACCGCTCCCCACCACAACAACAACCAGAACCACCTCTTCAGCCACAGCCACCACAGAACGAGGCCCAGCGAACCGCTGAGGCAGCAAAGCGCCCGCAAAAACAACCACAGCCACAGCCCCACTCTGAACCAGAAGCACAGCCACAAGCAACACCACCAGACGACACCGCAGCAGAAGAAGAGGCGCCACCAGAAGGACACAACACCTACGACATCCACTGGAGAACGGGCAACCAGTTCTTCCTCCTGCGCCGTCATGCGGAGGAGACACAGTTGCCACAGACGCTCCCGCCCTCCCTGCCAGTTGGACCCCTACTGGCCAACCTGGCACACGCTGAGGCAGCAGGCATCTGGCTCATGGGCTCAGTGAGGCACATGATCGCCGACAACCCACCTGACATCCCGAGGCACACGGGCACACAACTTGTTGTGACCCAACAAGAACCCACGATGCACCAATACGTGGGCCTTGGTACCGCGTTTTTCCTTCGCCCGCTGGGGCCGCTGTACAACCGCGAGCCACGTGCATGGCATGTTCGGGTGGCGGACGCGCCAAAGGCGATAAGCCAGGGTGCCATCAGGTACCAAAAGGGGGAGCACCTCCTTCTCCTTTGGAGCAGGCAGACGTGGCAATGGCATCCATGGCGATGCCCACCTCGAACAATTCGGCGGGTACTCCTTGGAGTTACCTGCCGTACCAGGTGAGGAGCCAAGCAGCAGCAGCCCAGAAGCAGAAAGAGGAGGAGTACCAACCCACACCAGCACAGACCACCGAGACGGCCACCAGCCTGAGCAACCTCCTCCGCACACTGAGGACACCCGTCCACTGCAACCACAGCAACCACAACCACAGCCGCAGCAGGGGCAAGCCACCCCCCACAGGTCCAAGGCACCCCCACCTGGAATCTACCGATCAGGTGGAACAGAGGCACAACCCCCTGCAGACACCACCGACTCGGGAGACCACAGCGAGAAATCATGGCCCAGCCACGACAAAGCCCACAACCGCGACAGCCACACAGACCACACAGAGCTCATGCAAAGGAGCATTTCACGATACCGTGCACCCACAACCACAGAAGCAGCCACAGCCATGGCAGAAGCGCGCAGATGCTTGCTGCGCATTCTAGACAGCACCGACTCCGGAGAAATCATGGCATACGCCCAACAGGGCATAATTGCACTGCAGCCAACGGAGATGCAGGAGGAGCACACACCCGTCGCCGGCAGCAGCTCCGACCCAGCTCCACAACCACTGCGAGTACAATACCACACTGCACCACCACCACCCAACGTACACCAGGTGGCAGCCCACATGCTCCAGCTGCAGCTGGACATGCTCTCGGCAATAGAAGCAACCGGGGCACACAACTCTGTCGCGGACACGGTCAGAGACTTGCACCAAGTACACCGCCTTCTGCTCGAAGGCACCCAGCAGTTCTACAGCCAGGCCACAGCCCGCTGCTGGGCAAATGTACACCGTGGTGAGGACCTGGCCGACAGGGCGGAGGAGCTGATGAACAACGTTCTAGCAGCCACCACGGGACAGCAAACCCTACCCCACCACTTCTACGACAGCCTTGACAGAGTTGTGCACTTGTGCGAAGAAGCGGCAGCAGCCCATGAAGAAGCTTGGGGGGCACCGCGCGAAGCCGAAGAACACCTGGAGAGAGCAGAAAGCATCTGCTCCAGCTCGCCCACCAAACGAAGAAGACGAGGAGAACCCCACCAAGCTGACGTTCTCGCACACGGAGGGCGTGCACCAAGCCAGCCGACAGTGGGGGACCAAAGACCGGAGCTCCCACTACGAGCCCTACACACGCTGCGCCGCTTGCAACCATTCCTCCATGGGCAGATGCACGACATGGCACAAACGGCGGTCCTCGACCTTCAACAGTGGTCGACCCAATACTTTGGAGTACCAGTCCAACTAGTGGTGACTGACAGCGAAGGCTCTGAGGCGACAACGGCAGCTGCAGGACAACGACCGGTTGTCACACCTCCTGGTGAACACGAGGCTCGACGAGGAGAACACCAACCTGGCGGTCACGATCCGGGACAAGGACAACCACGACCTCTACTACACGAAGGCGACCAACCACAGCAACGAGACCACGACCCGGGACAAGAGCCACAACAAGCCCTACTACCAGAAGGGTTTGGACCTCCAACTCTGGAGTACCCGACGACGACACCAAGCGGCCCGGGACTGTCAGGAGCACTCGCTCCACACGCTGGGGCACCAGGCCTGGCACAAGACCTGCAGACGACACCAACACAGGACGACGACGACACAGCCGGGACTACACTGCCGTGGTGCGCCGCAACGCCACACCTGGCCGACCCGCCTCACCGTGGAGCACCAGACGAAGAAGACCTGAGCCCCACCAGGGCGGTGAGCCACCGGCGTAGGAGGCTGCTAGCGGCCTTTTCAGACGACTAAGGACGGGGACACACAGGCCTACCCTGTCAAACCTGCTCCTTTCAGTTCTTGAGCTACGGCCCCTACTTTGTTTTCGGCATGTTTGTGAGAACGGAGCACCAACTTGGTCGTCTACCAGTCAGGCTTAAGGGTCGAGTGGAAGGTCGCAGGTGCTGCTTGGGATAAGGCTTCCGTTCGGCGTGAGGCAGGGTCAGGCAGGTAGGTAGGGTTAGTGCGGTAAGAAGGGTAGCGCGGCACAAGCCAGGCACAAAGGGGGGCACACACTGTTTTTCTAGCCTACTCAACGTAGTTCCTGTACGCGCTGGTACCTGTTTCAAGTGTACCTCCCTCAGGCCGACCCGCTGCACTCTACAGTTGCCCACTCTCTCGAACAGAACCTTTAACCTTGCGTTTGTGACAGAGCGAGAGAGGGGCACACGCTTAGTTTGCAGGTTTCAGGGTTGAGCGGAAGGTCACAGGTCGTGCTGCTGGGATAAGGCTTCCGTTCGGTTTGAGGCAGGGCGTGAAAGGTGGGTTAGGTTCAGGCAGGGATACCCGTACAGAAGGGCAGGGGCACCCGCTCTCGGCACACATGTTTCTTGTTTATTTGGTTACGGAACGCGTCCCACGATGCCGAATGGGGACCCCCACCCTACTTTCTTTCAGTAACGAGGGGAACCCGATGGTCGGACACTTTTGCTGCACCTCATTCACCTGCATGATGTTGTTTTCCGACCATGGGAGAACCCACCACTTCTCCCGAACAACGGGAGTACACGTTTCAGTACAGACAGAGCCCATCCATTCCAAATGATGGATGGGGCAGCGCACCCGCGCGGGGCGGGAGGACTGCTCCCGCCCCAAGCCCCTAGCAAAGCAAAGCAAAGAGAGAGAGAGAGAGAGAGAGGGGTGGAACATCTGCCCGGTGGGAGCTCCAGACTCCAGACGGCATGGACATGAAAAACTTCAGTTCACGTACCCTTCGCTGTGTTGAGCCCTCTCGTGTTCGGTACCCAGTTGTCCACCATGCCGGTAGACTAGCCTGTCGCACTTAATACAGTGCTTCCAGCCAACAACGGGCTGCCCCCAGCGGGGGTTCGCCCCTCAAGCCTGGCGAAAGAAAGAGAGACAGAGAGATAGAGAGACAGAGAGACAGAGAGAACGAGAGGGGGGAAGCTCGAGCCCTCCTGGCTGTGTGGAAGAAGGGAGGGGGAGAAGCTCTTGAGTGCGTGAGCTCGCTGGATTGATCCCTTGAGTTTTGGCCATACTCTGCATGCATGCAGAAGACATCAGCAATGGTTACAGCCAGAAGCGTTGATTTACGTTTATTTATGCCCGCAGGAAACAACTGCACCTCCTGCGATTGCTTCAGCAACCACTTGCACCACTGCTGTTGTTGGGGCTGCTCTCCCTGGAATGTTCTCAGCCCAGCAAGGCCTTCGCTCCGCATACGCACTTCCTGATCTACACCGCCTCGAACTTCTCTGAGCAGAGTTACCCCAGCGCCCTGGCCATCGTGGACACGTCGGCGAGCGCGCCGCGAGCTCGGGATGCTCGGGTAGATCATGAAAAAACTAGGACACCAAGTACAGTATGCTCGTTTCGGTCTGCGGAGCATGCGGGACAAGGTCGGCAGGTGCTCAACCACTCACTCGGTGCATTCTTCCGGTCAAAGTCGATCTCCAGACTCAAAATCTCCGGATTCACATCAGCCAGGAATGAGCACTTTCCAAACCTGTCGCCTGAAAGCTCGAACAGGATGCTCGAAGCCCTTTCGAACCTGGAACGATGCAAGATCATAGCAGAACTTTTGATCTCCAAAGCACGCTTCTTAACCTCTGAGGTCCAATCTTGCCTTTCTGGACTTGGATTTGGATGGCGGGGAATTGGGTGGTCTCCTGCAGTGGACCCCGGCGCAAGCGCCTGCTGTGCAGGCTTTGCGAGTTTCGACTGTCGTGCCCGAACCCTGAACCCTGCAAGGAACTCAGGGATTCGGATTTGAGTCGGCTTTTGGTAGGGAGGGAAGGATGTCGCTCTTGGATTTATGGGTGAATGGAGCTAGCAAAGCAGGGGGGAGGACGAACTCTAACCGAAAGCATGCCAATCGCCCATGCCCGAAATTAAAGGGGTTGTTTGTGCTGCTGTTTCTAGTGTGTTGTCGCACCTTCCAGGCTTTGCAGATCTGTAGATTAGGCGGTGGTGGCCGACCCTATATACTTAGAGGAGCATTTTTAGTTTGACTTTGCTGCTGACGTTTTGTGCAAATTGTGCGTTGCTCTCAGAGGGAGTTGGAGAGGGATCATGTCGTCCGGCTTTGCTATGGGCCCATTCAATATGTACAGAGTTAAAGAGTGGCGCCAGCTTGTTGACGTTTTGTCTGAGACCGTGAAGTTGGAGCTTTGAAAGGACTATTTGGTCTACCTCGACACGTGGGCATCGTTCGGGGGCCGATCTCAGCTTGGCACGGCCACCAGCGGATCCAGCCTGCTGGTTCCTGCCGCGTCCCTAAACACGGCCTAGTCACGTCACGGCCACTTCAAGCGAAGCTGCGCTGCATCTCCGAGGCGGAGACGGCACAACTCAGCTACGACCTGCTTGCTGTGTACACCAGGCAATGCCGTTCATGGGGCGGCATCCTGATGCTCCGAGCACGTGCTGGCCAAGAGTTGCGTCGCAGGTCAAGCCTGGCAGAGCAGACGACCCCCGTAGCGATCGCACCCGTGGACAGCGAGGCACAGCGTTTGCTTTGATGACATCTTTCGTTGCTGTTTGATTGCTCCCCAAGCCAACAGGGGAAGCTAATTGTGCCAGCCTCTGTTGCTGTCTCGCAGATCCGTGGAACATAAATGGTTCACGAGTCGATCGTCCCTTGGCAGGCTCTGGCGGAGAATGTCTCTTTCGTGGATCTGGACCTTGATGAGGCCGAGGGTTGTGCTTCTTGCAAATGCCATCCACGAATCAAGGTGTGAAACGCCGCTGCTGACAGCGAACGTCTGAATGGCGTAGCAAGCTTCGTTGCTACCTTGCTCTAGCCGCCCTCACTCGTGGGATCAATTCCTCCCAGGTAACGATCCTGCGATCAAACTCTCCATGTTGAAAAAGCAGTTTCGGCATCTACGACGCTGGGCGTTCCGTAGGAGTGTGATAGCTAGCGCATACACACCAAGACTACGTGCTGATACAACTTTACATCGCGGTTTCCACACAGCACAACGCCGCACAGTTCGACTTGGGTGGGCTCATCTCCTGGCTGCCTGCTGGGGACACAGCACTGGTCGCGTCCTATGCCACCTGGCGACATGCATAACCAGTGCAAATGAATCGGTCGAGCCAGTGAAGCGAACCTTTGCACTCATAATTTTGATGCGCATGTGCTGCAGATATTCCGCAAATCGTACGGCTGGAGCCTTCTCTCCAGTTTCACTGTCAGCAGATACATGGACGCTGGCTTGATTCATTGTTTGCAAGGCGACAGCAGCACCAGAGCCTAAGATTATCTGAAAGGCCGGGGGCTCCTGAAGCCCTGGAAACCCATAGGTGGAGCCCAGTCTCCCAAGCTTCCGTGCTTTTACTGCACCTGTGAACTAGCGTTTGTGAGGTCGTCTACTTTGCCGAATCGGATTGCGACTTGTTGCACGAGGCTCGAATTCCAAAGAACTCTGGTGCTTGCAGACACATTCCTTCCTCGAGTTTCACGAACCCTGAATGACGTGTTTACAAGTACTAGTACTAGTAGTGGTAGTGTACTGGTACTAGTACCCGTACCAGTACTACTGGTACCAGTACTAGTAGTAACAGTAGTTAGTAGGAGTAGTAGTAGTCGTCGTAGTCGTAGTCGTAGTAGTCGTAGTAGTCGTTTTAGTCGTAGTAGTCGTAGTCGTAGTGGTCGTAGTGGTCGCAGTGGTCGTAGTAGCTGTAGTAGTCGTAGTAGTCGTAGTAGCGGTGGTAGTAGTCGTAGTACTAGTAGTAGTAGTAACAGCAGTAGTAGTAGTAGTAGTAGTAGTAGTAGTAGTAGTAGTAGTAGTAGTAGTAGTAGTAGTAGTACTGGTAGTGGTACTGGTACTGGTATTGGTACTACTAGTACTAGTACTAGTACTAGTACTAGTACTAGTACTAGTACTAGTACTAGTACTAGTACTAGTACTACTACTACTACTACTACTACTACTACTACTACTACTACTATTACTACTACCACTACTACTACTACTACTCCTCCTACAACTCCTACTACTCCTGCTGCTCTTACGCATCCTACTACTCCTCCTGCTCCTACTCCTACTCCAACTCCAACTCCTACTACTACTACTACCACCACTACTACTGCTACTACTACTACTACTCCTGCTACTATTACTACTACTACTACTACTACTACTACTACTACTACTACTACTACTACTACTGCTACTGCTACTGCTACTCCTACTACTACTACTACTACTACTACTACTACTACTACTGCACTGCGGCTGCTGCTGCCACTGCCACTGCCACTGCCACGGCCACGGCCACGGCCACTGCCACTGCTGCTACTACTACTACTACTACTACTGCTACTACTACTACTACTACTACTACTACTACTACTCCTACTCCTACTCCTACTCCTACTCCTACTCCTACTCCTACTCCTACTCCTGCTGCTGCTTCTACTACTACCACTACTACTACTACTACTACTACTACTACTACTACTACTACTACTACTACTACTACTTCTGCAACTGCTACTACTACTACTACTACTACTGCTGCTACTGCTACTGCTACTGCTACTGCTGCTGCAACTGCTGCTGCAACTGCTACTGCCACTACTACTACTACTACTACTACTACTACTACTACGACTACGACTACGACTACGACAACGACTACTACTACTACTACTACTACTACTACTACTACTGCTACTAACTACCACTACCACTACTACTACTACTACTACTACTACTACTACTACTACTACTACTACTACTACTACTACTACTACTACTACTACTACTACTACTACTTCTGCAACTGCTACTACTACTACTACTACTACTACTACTACTACTGCTACTGCTACTGCTACTGCTGCTGCAACTGCTGCTGCAACTGCTACTGCCACTACTACTACTACTACTACTACTACTACTACTACTACTACTACTACTACTACTACTACTACTACTACGACTACGACTACGACTACGACAACGACTACTACTACTACTACTACTACTACTACTACTGCTACTAACTACCACTACCACTACTACTACTACTACTACTACTACTACTACTACTACTACTACTACTACTACTACTACTACTACTACTACTACTGCTAAGGTTCTTGGCTCTCAGCAATGAAGATGATCTCGGAAAACCTGAGACTCCGCATTAGGAACGTATGCTCACTAGCTGGCCCGCGGAACTCCAACGAAACCCAGCTGTAGGCTGCAGGATGGTGCATGCCTTGTTGCTATTGTGCACACTTGTACTTCAGCAAACTTGTGCTCGAAGCCTGTCCGTGATCGTCCGGGACCACCAATCTGAGTCCAGGCCCAAGTGAGTCTGTGCCGCTGACTGCGAAGCTGTTGACTGTTGCCTTGACTCGCTTCAAGCCTCTTTCTGCCCGTGCATAGCTGGCCGCTCAAGCATCACTTTAGGTCTTCGGTGTGCACCTTCCACGGATTCTCAGCCGGACTCATGGCGCCCAGAAAAAGGGGCGGATCTGCCGCGGAGGCTACAGCCAATCGTGCAAGTGCCAAAGCCCGCACAGCAGCGCCGACCACGTGGCCCACTGCTACCTCAGATTCGATTGAGGACCTGTTCAATTCGACGGATGAAGATGGCCCAAATCCCACCGCCAAGGCCTCCGCAGTGCCACCCAAGGCGACACCGAAGGTGGGCCCGGGCGGCCGGCCCGCCGCCACCGCTGCCGGTCAACAGACCAGGACCTGCTCGCGGCATTTGGCACCTTTCGATCGAGCCCAGGGACGGACGATGTGCACCGTGGACCTGTCACAGGACCCTCGACGACTACCACGACCACCTCAGGTGCAACTGGCACGACGCCACCATCTCCGGGCACCCTCGTGGTCACTGTGCCACATAACCTGGCGTTCTCTGTGGAAATCACGGTACGAACAGCACCGGCCGACCGCATGTGATATCAATGGCCAGTGGCACGGAGATGAAAATCAACCGCCAGTGCCTGTCCGCCTCTGTTGTAGCTGCACCCCGCTGCTAGGGCCCTACCTGCCTCTTAAGTGTACCCCCCCCCGAGGTCGCATGGAGGGCAGCCGGCTCTCGGCAGGGACCCTCCCGCTTAATAGGACCCCGCAGGGTTGGGCTGCATTCGACACACAGGCCTGTGGCTGGGAGCACCCGGTCGACAAGGATCAGGCCGCTACATTATCTGGTCTGCCCCAGCACACGCAATATGCACTGTGCACAGGTTGGCCGGCTCGCGGTCGCCACAACCTCAGGCTGAGTGCATGGCACTTGCCGAGTGTACACCTCATGGCAGCCATCCTGTCAGGCCCCGCCTCTATCCACTCCTATGCCTGCCGTGACTACAGGCCGGCACTCGTGTCTCGCGCCTATAGATGCCACTGCAAGTACAGCAGCTTTCTCTTAGGCCCTGCTCAGCCTGTGCCCTCGCCAAGCATGTGGTTCCCTCCTTGGTCCGTGCTGCATACTGCATCTGCCTTCGCCTTGCGTTGGTGTGGCTCTCCCTGGCTTGATTGGTTGACCCTGTGCCAGGCCCAAGGATACATCGTTTGGGGTACATGTTCTTTTCCTTCCACTCCCCAACTTTGTCCCAGCCTGTCCAAGCACCAATTCCAGCACTTAGCCATCCTAAGGTTACAGGCCTCGGATTGATTTTTCCCGACACTGCCTAAGATCGGTAGCTATGGGATGGGATGCCCGACAAGGTCGCTGGAGGTATAAGCCGGGACAGAAGGAGCGTCGGGCTGCCCGTGCCGAACGAGAGCGTAGGGAAGAAGAAGATGAGGCCTGGGCAGTGGTTCAGCAACTGGCCGATGATGACCAGAATCTTTCTACGACTGCAAGCGGCTCCCGTCCGAATACCGCCCCGCCTCTGACACTCTACTCTGCGAAGCGGCCACGCCGTGCCCGGGCCCTGGGGGTGCCCCGTGTTGGTGCCAAGCAGGAACGGGCGGCATCCTCTACTGGTTCTGATGGGGACCGTGCTTCTACCCCGGGCACCTCACGAGATCCTACGACATCCAGGCCAAGATCAAGATCCCCGTATCTTCATCCCAAGCCGAAGAAGATGCCCAGGCTACCACCGAAGCCAAAACGGCACTCTCAGCCGAGGACCCGACTGGCCGAGAAGGAGGCGGCGGCTGATACCATGGCTACCATGCAGCCCCAGACCCCGCCAGTCGCGACGGAGATCGAAGATGACATGGTCACCGTGGTGGTGGAAGAAGAGCCTCCGGGCACATTGACAGCCACCTTCTTTGAGGAGGCTTGCTCTGCTCCAGCCCAGGCTATAGCGCCACAACATGAGGACAAGGCAATGGTTGTGGAGCTTCAACCTGTCCGCAGACGCCGAACCAGAACAAGCTGGCTTGCCAGGCCGTCAGGAGATCGCCTCAAGTTTGGCCGGCGACTACCGATACCGATGGGCAAACGCTCCCCCTTCCGTGGATGGTTCTACCGGCGTATCGCTACGCTGCGGGATGTGGTGACCGACCAGAAGACAGGCATCCGCAACTGGAGGGCTGGCAGGTATAGCTGGGGACTTCACAGGCCCTGGTCCCACAGCTGGCGACTGCTCTACCAGGACATCAACCGTATCCTCCTTTATGCCCTTGAAGGCACGGCGCAGCCACTGGCACGACTGGAGCGACTCTTCATGGCCTACAGGTTAGTGCTGCCAAAGGAAAGGTGGCCTGATGTCCTGACAGTCTGTGACATGGTTTCACGTCAGATTCATCGTGCTCCGATTATGGCTGGTCAAAACACATGCTGCGTGCCCCTGCCCTGTACTGTACTCTCATGGCAAGCCTACCGTTGCTCGTCCCTTGCCGTCCGCCCAGGATACAACAGACCAATTGGCGGCAAGGCATCAGCTTCTTACCGACGTTCTCACACTTGCCGCTACGACAGGCAGGTTCTGCTGCCCTGGCACGTTTTGCACACATTGGACCCCGGGAATATCACAGGTATGCATGCGCCACTGGCAGGAGGCCACCAGCCTGGAACTCCTGGTGTTGTGAGACACATTGGCCAGTCCCACATATTTCATGACTTGCAGGGTTGGCCGCATGTCTTCCTTCAACAGCAGCCGGACCCCCCGCACTGCCACAGCCCGGGCTGCTTCATCTGCCGGCGTGTTCCGGGTAGCAAGCCCCCACGGAGATTTAAGTGCTCGGCGTACTACGGCCAATCTATGCCCACCGCCGGAAGCCCAGCACCCTGCCGTGAGCGCCCTAGACTGCACCAGTGCCCCTTACACGGTCAAGGTCTGCCTCAAGCATCAGGCTGTGCCGACATTGCTCCTGACAAGCCCGCCCTCTCAAGCAGTGACCTCCCGCAGGACAGTGGACCACTCGGAGACCCCCTGCCTGGACCTCACTGCCGCATCTGTGTCTCGCCGGGCCCCTGTAGCCTCCCATGCCGGCCTTACTTGTGTGAACCTCGTGTGTTGACAGGTCCTATGTGGCTCGTGCTATTCCGTCGCAAAGCACCTCCGTCACCGCCCTGGGAATATGACCTCCCTTTGAGCCTCAATCATCCCGTGTGTTGGCAGGACCCCGTGGGACCTCTCAAATGGAACCAACACAACAAAATCGGCCCATGGAAGGACACTGGAGGTTGCATCTACCCCATGGACCTTGTGCCATGCTCTGCCGCATGCAGGAGCACTATGCACTACAGGCTGAAGGCATGCCTGAGATTTCGAAGCCTGCCTCTTCTAGTACAGCGACAGCGAACACGCCGCTGGAGCAAATGGACTAGTCTGAACCACAGCCCAGTGTATCACTGTGACCGCAGGGCGTACATACTGCACCTGCTTTTTCGACTGCAAACACCCAGGCCTCTGCGAGCTCGGTGCTATGTAGTCCGTCTCCCCAGTCGTAATCCTGGCTACCGAGCCCGACGAAAGCCCCGTAAGCTCCTACCCTTGCTGTCCCTAAACTCCTGGCACATGTGGTCACAGTGTAAGAGGTGGTTCTGGCGTGACCTGTATTCCGAGCGGGGAATTTCATGCATCCGCATGAAACTGCGATGCCATCGACACTTGCACAGCTACGTTCTGACAAATCCGAGCCATTTGGGTCGCAAGTCCCAAAGCTTCACCGACAGACGGCATTCTCGACAACCCCTTCCAATTTCTATTGCGCGTTCGAGCTGCCAGAAAACAGGTGGAGCAGAACCGAGGGTCGAGAGTCGTAGCCGAGGACTCTCAGGACCAGCACGTCAGTTTCTGTCTGCTGGGAAGCCTAGGCGTGAGAAGCAACACCTTTTATGTTCTTGCATTCAAGAGGCGCTGGCGGACACACGTGTCCCAGCCCAGAGTCACCACAGTCATTGTTTCACCTGCACAGGGCATCCGCTGCAGCAGCCTCTCTCGAGCACTGTCAAGCAGCCCCTAGTTTGCCCAAAGCCACCGCGTCGTCCGAATCGACCTTCATATCGCCTGGCAGGCCCACTCACCCGCCTCCTGCCATGCCTTTGGTTGTGTAGCTGTCCCACAGGTGCTCTCACTTGCCCGACTGTCCTGCCTGGCGCCCAAGCGACTGACCATGTGTCTGCCCCGCTCGGGCAATACAGCTCGGCCAGGAAACGCTCCTACAAGCGAGCCATCCGTCGAGCAGCCGCCTCAAGTGCCGGTGGCGCCCGCTATCGTGGACGCTGGCAAACTTTGCATCAGCTTCACTCTCAGCACCACTCTCAGGAACAGACTACCACCACCACTGCGCCCCGAGCTAAGGCCTGCACTACCCCAAAGGGGCCCCATGTTAGATTCCTTAGTCTCAACTGCGGTGGCCTGTCCAGCGAGGTTTACCAGGAACTGCTCCTGTCTCTTGCAGCACTAGCCCCGGACAGGCGACCACATGTCGTCGCAGTCCAAGAGACTCATTGGGCTGAAACGAGTAACTCTGATTATGTTACAGGCCCGTGGAGGGTCCTCAGCTCACATCGACACGGCTACAAAGCTGCTGGAGTGCTGCTCCTCGTCCATAAGAAATTCTCTGCTGACTGTGTCATCTCCACGGCGGAGACCTATCCAGGCCGTCTCCTTCATGTACGCTTGACACATACAGCCTGGGCCCTTGACATCTTGGTCGTTTACCAACGTCCTATGAACTGGCAGAGCTCTCCATCCAAAACCGCCGTCGAGGCACCGGACTCACAGAGCTCACCGCCGCAGACAGCCGCCCAGGTTCGTCATGCTGTCTGGGATAAGCTTGATCACACCCTAAAAACCCTCCCCGCCAGACACACTCTCCTGCTCCTAGGAGATTTTAACACGCCGCTTGCTGCCCATCCGCGTGCAGGTCGCATTGTTACCAAGTGGAACAGCCGTCTCCCCGCCGATGCCCCTAGGTTCACCCGCCTCCTAGATGACCATGACCTCCTGCACCTCAACTCCTGGTCCCGACGTGCGGGACCCACATACATCTGCGGTGAACAGCGAAGTCTCATAGACCATGTGCTGACCCGCACTGCACAGGACAGACCGGCCGGGACCCCATGACCATTGCTGCATGGCGAGCCGGTGGCAGACACATACCCCTGAGTGGTGTCCTCCCCCTGATCCGGTTTGCGTCCTTAAATAAACCACCAACGGTGCGACCACGCTCCTGGAATAAGGACGACCTCATGCAGCTCCTCTCGGAACCGCAGTGTCCCCAGGCTTTACAGCTGCGACGATCGGTGCACCAAGACATCAAGAGCTGTCAATCCATCCAGGAAATCAATGACTGCCTAACATCTGCCCTGCAGCTACACCTGCCACCACGAGCTGGTAGTGCGAGGCTGGCACCCTGGCAGTCACCGGCCATGCAAGGCGGCATACGTGCCATGTGGACCCACTACCGACAATGGCGTCAGGCGGCCAGCCGTCAAACCTCCACCATTTGGAAGGCGTGGTTTCACTTCGCCAAGTTCCAGAAGGCCCACAGGGACTTTCGCCGTGCTGGCAGGCTTGCCAAACATGCCTGGTACTCTGACAGGCTGCAGGAACTGGGTATGCATGCCCGTCGACACAATATCCGTGCACTCTACCAGGGGGTCCGGCAACTGGCACCCAAGCAACGGATTGCTCAGCTACGAGCCCCGGATGGAGGCCTAATCTCCCCGGAGAAACAGGCCCAACTGCTCTCAGCCCATCTTCGCAGTAGCTACACTGGCCAATTCTGCCAGCCTGACCGTGCTGACACCATGCCCAGTCTCGCAATGGACACCGCTGCGCTGTCCAGTGCACTGGCAAGTCTCTCAGTGCATAAGGCTGTTCCGGAGCATCTTGCCCCCATAGCTGCCTGGCGTCTCTGCTCAGAAGAGGTCATGCCGAAGTTGTCTGAGCTCGTTAACAACCTCGCGACCGTCGATGAGCTATGGCACGCGGCCTGGCTCGCGCTCATCCCTAAGATCACGCGACCAACCCTTCCGAAGCATCTCAGGCCCATAGGCGTCACGGAAGTCTCAGGTAGAATTGTCTCCAAGATCCTCCAGAATCGCTTAAGGCCGTTTGTCCTCGAATACCTGAAGGACCTACCCCAATTCGCTTATGTTCCGGGCCGAGGAACTCTCGACTCAGTTCTCCGCGTACAAGCTCACTGTCAGGCCGTGATTGACTCCTGCATGTCCACGGATTGGACAACTCGCGAGGCAAGAGCTGGCATACCAAAGCCACAGGCCACCGCTGGAGGCCTGCAGCTATCACTCGATCTCAGCTCAGCATTCGACCACATGGAATGGGTACACATCGCCACTGCTCTTGATGATGCATCAGTCCCCACTGAGCTCCAAACTCAAGTATTAGAATGGTACCGCGATATCAAGTACGTCCTTACTGTACAAGGCCAGACTGTAGACATTTCCGCCAATCGAGGCCTGAAACAAGGTTGCCTAATAGCTCCACTCATATGGTCCCTGGTCACTGGTCGCTTCCTCTATGAACTTGCCCTTTGTGCAGACCCCATGTGGGTGACGACCGATGTCACGACCTACGCTGATGACTTTCATGCCGGAAGCCAAATCAGTTCATATGTCGAGCTCTGTCGCCTTGAAGTACGCCTAGGTCAGCTTCTTGATATACTCTGCGCAGCCGGTCTCACGGTCAATGCCCAGAAATCTGCGGTCCTCTTCCTCTTCAGGGGCAACTTTGCTTCCAAGTGGCTTAAGCAGCACCTGAGAACCACCCCCGACGGGCAAGTCCTGCGCTTACGCACGCCAACAGGTCGGCTGTTCGAGTTTCCAGTTGTAGAGGTTCACACCTATCTAGGGGTCCGAATAAGCTACAAAAACCCACGACTTGCCACCCTGCAGCATCGCATCCAGGAGTCCAGCTTGTACAAGCCGAATGGTCCAGACTTCGAAAAGTGGTGTGCTCCAAACGGGGCCTCTTCCTCAAAGACCGGATCAACATTTGGAGAGCGAGTATACCACCCATGCTCACTTACGGACTTGCAGCCACGGTTTTGCCAGCAGGCGGTCTCCACCAACTCCGCACTCTGTACCTTCGACAACTCCGTGCCATACTCAGATCCCCAGCACACCTCAATCATGTAAGCAACGAGGACATTCTTCGCAAGGCTGGTGTGCCCGATGTCGCCGGGATTGTCGAAAGGGACCTGGCTCGCTTACAGGCCAACCTTCAGCAACTACAGGTGGCTGACTCCTCTCTTCTTGCACCACACGTGCTGCGCTTCGCTGAGGGCCTTCAGCTCTCGCTGACTTCCCAACCTCCCCCGCGCGACCACGCGCCAGGCACGCGCGAGTGTGAACCTGAGGCCATTCTGGAATGCCGATACTGTGGAGAGACCTTCTCAACCTACCATCTTCGGAGAGCCCACGAGGCCAGGAAGCACCAGGTCCGCACACCCAAGCAGGCCGTGTACACCTTTGACCGATTCAGGCGCAGCATCGATGGTATGCCGACATGTAGCCTGTGCAAGTACCCGTTCAGGAAATGGAGCAACCTCCGAAACCACATAGCCAAAGGTCAGTGCCCCTTCCTCTGCTCCAACCAGACAGGGCCCGTTGCCACCAGGCCTCAGCTGGAGCCACCTACACTGACAGGTACGGACCCCGGTTCGGAACAGGTGCCTAACCCACCCCTACCCGGCACTGACACTACAGTCCTAGAGGAACCAGTGCTGCCCCTGATTCTCAGGCCGCGCATCGTGACCATCCTGCGTATGCAACACTGGCATGCTTTGCTTGACATGCCTGAATTGCAGCAAGAGCTCACTCATCATTGCCCTCTGTGTCGACAGTGGTGTGTGGATACCGCAGCAGTGAAGCGCCACATGACTGTCCAACATGCGGAGTGGACTGAGCAGTTTCCCAAGGTTGTAGAGCTCCTTAAACCCTTCCGCCGTACCATAGTCTTTCCATGTAGATACTGTAAACAGTCACAGGTTAACCGGCACACACACTGGCGATCCTGCATTGTTCTCCAAGTTAGCTGCTTTCTACAGCTAACTCTCGGCAGTGGACATGGAGGAGGCCCTGGAGATGACCGCGCAGGAGAGACTCTTCTTCGGAGGGGTTTGTCCATCGCTCCAGTCCAAGAGGGAAAGGGAGGAAGGCCCCTCGGAGAAACGACCGCGGACTACCGATGCTCTGGCCGCCTTCCAACCACCGGCGGCTGCACAGATGCCACAGGCGCCGAAGGGCAAAGGGAAGGGCAAGAACAAGGGCAAAGCAGCTGCGAAGGGTCAATGGGGGGGCTGGCATCGACAGTCAGCCACATGGGGCCAGGACCCCTGGCCCGCGGGACAGGGAGCATGGAGCACACCTTGGACTTCGGAATACGGTCTGCCGGACATGGTTCAGAAGCTAACCACCTTGGCGATCAAACACGAATATGCTATCAACAGCATGATGCAAGACCACACGCTCTACCTCTTCGTGAAGCCGGGGGACGAGGGGCTACTTCCGATTCTGTTCGCCACCTCGGAGAAGTGGAATGCCACACAGCAGACGGATCCGTCTCAAATCACGGAGCCATTGCGTCTGGTCATGATGAAGGCATTTCTTATCGAGCTGGGACAGAGATTGAAGGCCACGAAAGATCAACCGGAATCCACGCAGAAGGCCAAGGAACTGGGCTGGCTGACGGACCAAGGCCAGTGGAAGACTCTGGTCTGGGATCCAACGGCACAGGATCTACGCGAGAAGCAGGGAGGCAAACTGCACTTGACGGACGACTTGATAGGCCAATCCGTGGAGCTTCGCAAGATCATCACGGACGAGACCCTGTTTCGGTTTCAGTCCCTCCGGGGACTGAGCCGAGCTCCGCAGACGGCGTGGGTACAATTGGCGATCGAGGTCAGTGTCAGGGACATGGGGAATCGCGTGTGGGAAATCCTTCATTCCTGGATAGGCTGCGCAGCTTTGCACACCATGGGATGCCGCCTTCGACGCGAACGCGGCGGACTCTCACAACAGGCCAGAACCCTTCGCGGGTGGTGAACCGGCCTGGACGTGCTCCGCTTGCACCTAAATCCCATCACCCCCCTAATGCTGCCACCCCGACCCCACCTTGTAGCCTGTCTTGCTGGAATGTTCGCGATGACATTCCAGGCCTGTCTCAGATTCTACAATGCCTTCTGTGGCCACTCTGGTGCGACACCGCCAGGTCCCAGCATGTGCACGGGTTGCTTAAGCATCTTTGGCATCGAATCCGCACCACTCCTGATACTCTGATTTCCCTCAAAGGTGATCTTGTAGCGGGGGGAATACCGTCCACGGCGCAGGCTCCACACTTGTGTGCACAGCTCCAATACCTGCTACAACAACTTGCACCTGGTGATATGTCAGGTCCGTGGGAATGGTGTAAAACAGGGGTCACTGCTACACCTGCATTCGAGCAGGCCGACTTGACGATTCCCATGCCAATTATCTTGCCCTTGCAGCCTGCTCCTACCGCAGGTGGCTTATGGGGATGGGGAGACTCTGCATTCAGGCCGATGCTTCGAACTGCACCGTCCACCTTGTATATGTACGTGTATAATCATCGTGCAGGCTCTGCGTTGGTCACCGGGCCAAACACTCTATGCACATGGTTAGCTGCTGCTGGGGAGGCCTGTCCGCTCACCATTGAGCCAGATGAAAGCCCCCCATACCAATGCTTGTATGAGGTACGCTCAATCGTCCTGCATCGGCCATCCGGGGATCCATGCAGTTACCACGCAGTGCATCGAAAACTGTGCGACGATATGCTGACCTCCCTTGCGCCTGCATTAACCGCAGCTGACATGCGTGATATGTGGCCATGCATCCTTGTGCTACGACGACGCTCCAGCCAGGTACCTACTGGCTGATCGACTGTGGTGCCTCCTTTTAGTTAACGTTTTCCAGCTTGTGCAATCGACACTTGCTGTAGTTGCATCTGGCAGTTGCTGCGGCCCATGGGCACAGCATCGAGCTCCCTGGAGGGCTCCGGCATAAGACCGTGCTTCTCGCTAGGTGGATCGTGTCCGCTGCGTGGGGAATGAATGAATACTACTACTGCTACTGCTACTGCTACTACTACTACTACTACTACTACTACTACTACTACTACTACTACTATATGTATTTCACTCCTCGTCCTCTTGCTGCAGCAGCTGCTTCTGCTCATGGTCCCGCTCCCGCTCCTGCTCCTGCTCCTGGTGCTGCTGCTGCTGCCGCTACTGCTGTTGCTGCTTGCTGCAGCACGGTGTGTGTCTCAATTCCTGCTTGCGGTACTTCCCATCTTGTTTGGCATTGGGCAAATCTCCCAAGTGCCACAAAGTGCGACGTGCAAGCCAACACGGAAGGACGCTAATGGGACCTACACGAGCGATGCTGGGACTCTTCTCGAGTCTTTGAAGCATTGTCGTTGGTCTTGCGCTGCAGACGACATACTAGCTTACTAGCAGTGCTGGAGCTGGCCTTATGGTTTGATGGGTGAGGTCTTCTTAGGTTGCTGTCACATGCTAGGAGAATGCAACAGCGCCGGCTTTGTGCAATTTGTTGCGCATCGCGACGGTGACCAACAGCAATGCCACGAACACCAGCAACTTGGAATCAATCTTGTGCAAGTGGTACTGATGGAGTGAGGTGGTCTGAGAGTTTCAGATGATCTCTGCATTGCGATGCCATGCATACAGTTCGCTGTCTACGCACAAAGGGGTGTTTGGCTCTTTGAGGACAGGGCTCGGCTTCACAATTGGAGAGTTCGTGAGAATTGAATTCCGAGAGCGGGATCTTATCCTTCAGGTGATTTCAGCATCTTCCTTGAGCCGGAGACCTTGCAACAGAACTACACGCATCTGGCCATCTTCGCAAAGTCTGTGGCTCGAAGCAAGCCTGAGGGCACTTCTCCTGTGTGCTGCCTTCCATGTGTTCATCTTCGCGTTTACCGTCCCTGTGGACGTAAGATAATGTACGCACGGCTACTTCACAATTCAGCTCAGGTCTTGGTGGAGCAAACCACACCTGCTTCACTGCTCATCTTTGATGCTGCAGCCAGTGTGTCGGACCTGGCTTTCGACGATCTAGACCTTGACGTCTCCGCCTCAGCTTTTGCGGGTTTCGGGTTTGCACGAGTCCAGGAGACTCTCCCCTTTCGTTGAAGACGTGACTCGCGGTGGGGGAATCATGGCCCCGAAATCTGTATAATTTGACACGAGTGCCAACTCACAACAGTCTAGAAAACTCCGAATGCGCAATCCACATCAGGTGTTGCATCTGAATGCGGCTTTTTTTTTCCTGAGGAGCCTTACTAGGTTTAATATCAAGACAAGGGATTGTAACAGCTCTCCCCAGACGGCAGCAAAGTCCTCACTATAGATCAGAAGCCTTGAACAAGTCTTTCGAACTGGAGCTAAAATGAGCAAAGCACGACCTTGTAGTAAGGCCCCAAAGTACCAAACGCCATCCAAGCTCAAATCACTTCAAATCCAAGCAAGGAACAGCAATTGGGCGGTAGCATCACCTTCCTACCCCCGGCGTCCTCCGCGAATCTTGTGGATTCCTACGCGATCTACCTGGCGCAAGGGGCTGAGACGAAGTGTTAGACGTCCTTGGGTTAGTCGAGCGAAATGTTTGGTCTTGTGTTTTGAGGTGGAGACTGGGAAGGGATCAGGGTGCGGCAGCTGTTTGGTATGGACGGACATGTTGTAAGATTGTCGGCAACGCAATGGGCACAATGAGCCCCTTTAAACGCTATCGAATCTGGGGACATCTGTTTGGGAGTCGCAGCAGATAATTTTTACACTGAAAGCTTCTCCCTGGCCTTTCACGTTGTCGGCACCGAGGTCAACACCGGCCGGTCGGTTCCGCTCCCAATTGGGAGATTCACTGCCCGTTGGCAGAGAGTACTTGGCCACTTGCTTGCGACGGATTCTGACTCTAGTCTTTAGTTTTGGAGTTAAGCCTCATGTGTTCGATGAATGTAATGCTTCGGTATGACCCCAGATCATTTATGCGTCTTCGTGTGTCCATTGCGCACCAAGAAAGTTGTGTTGTTGCGGCAGTCGCTTTGGGCAAGACCGTCCGTTGCTTGCGTCATGGGTATGTCGTCGTCACAGCTTCCTGACACAACGAGTCCGGTGTTGTTCGCATTCCTGCTGCATCTGCGCATTGTCTCCTAGCTGCGCCCCCAAACCAGAGCAACAGCACAAAGGAAGCACCAACATGCTTGCGGAACCAATCAACCCCCGAGCTTCCCATCGGTCTGGCTTCCACAGGCTTTGCCTCCGGAGACGGACATCAACAGCTTCAATCACATCGTTGCATACACGCGCTCGTCACTGGTGGAGTCGGATCCTGAGACCTTCCAGTCGCAAACGCAGCACCATCTGAAGCACGAAGCCACCATCGAGGTTGGAACTCTGAACTCAGGCATACAAAGCAAATAGCTACAACAAAATAACTTCACTATGTCAGGCAGACCACGCCTATCGCTCTTCACATCTCCGACGTCCAGGTGCGCCAAGCACTGGCTGGTGTTTCAACACCGGGCCCTCCCCCCACCTGATGTTTTAAGGGATTGCGCAGGAGTCTGTCGGTTTGGATGCAGGGCTTCGAAGCCGAAGCACATCAAAATTGCTTAGCAAACAAAATAGCAGACAGCGCTTTTTGAGTTTCGCTCCAAGACTTGGGGTAGGTGGGCAAGTTTGCAAATCTTGGGTGGTTACCGACCCATTCTTCTACAATCAAAACCTCTTGTCGTGGTGGGCTTGGAAGAAGCCTGCACTGTTTTGTTTGCGGGTGTTGTGGCCCCTTCACGAGTCATTGGGTGCGGGGCAAGACGAGGGGAAGTGGTTCCCGGAGGGGAAATAGTGAACCTCCGACCGCTTTGGCCGGGGCCACGGCGAATAATTTTCATAGTTATCGTTTCATCCTTCG
Organism: Symbiodinium sp. CCMP2592; assembly: GCA_905221615.1. Classification (NCBI taxonomy): domain Eukaryota; class Dinophyceae; order Suessiales; family Symbiodiniaceae; genus Symbiodinium; species Symbiodinium sp. CCMP2592. The sequence continues at coordinate 222,246 of CAJNDT010000293.1, read as the reverse complement.
TTAGCCCCTTGCCTATAGAGTGTAGACTGGTGACACCTGGGCCACGAGCCCTGGGACCCCTGAATTGGGGACCCTCCAAGGCCTGGGGCCTGGCCTCTGGGACTTTCAAATCCGCATTTGGATTGCCAAGTCCACTTTCCCCGCTTGTTCCCGATTACAGCGGATGTTGCATAGCATACAAAGCCAAGACACTGGTCTGGACCTAATGCACTGGGTCCTTCAAGAACAATCCCGCCGGGCGAAACATATGTCTGACCTTACCGATGATGCTGCAAGAGCAATCTCTAGCTCCGGCCTGCTGGCTATGCCTACTTATGAACAGGCCTTTGTTTTAAGGCAAAGTTTCGGACACAGGTCGGTGCTTTGTGCATCTGGTTGAGCAGTCTCGGACTACATGTCTGTGTGGCCTCTGCTCATCTCGTTTCGGGCACTCAGGGGCACAGCTGCAGATGTAATTGGACGTGGAAGACCGGCACTGTTGCTGTCAGCTGTATTCTTCCCATCCTCGCACGTTCTCCTCGGGGTACAGTGGCCCCACAGCAGCTTGTCAGTAGGCCATAGTAGACCTTGGAGTCTGCCATTCGCCCTCGAGCTGGCTGACATCCAAGAAGGCTAGTGCATCAGCCTAGCGGTTGCTTTCTGTGATGCCTGCAGAACGACTCGCGTACGCGATTGCAGGACGACAACAAGGGTCTCCAGGGATCTGCCAGTTGACCGAGTAGAGCCTCAATTCCAAGAATGTCGGTGAGATAAGTCTTGATACGTAGTGGCTATTGCAAAATAATTTTCGCACTCGCAGTCAGCATTCATGGTTTCCATGACTGCTGACTTAGGCATGCACCGCTTCTTATCAACTGCTGTGGGTTTATCCTCTTCCATGCTCGAGATACTGAAGCTTGGGTGAGGGTGTAAGCTAGACAGAATGCAATAATGCACAATGAGCTCGCGCTCAAGCAATTGACACAGGCCAGGGTTGAAAACGTGAGCTTCTACGACTTGGACCTGGATTTCACAGCCCCTCGGAAGCCTTCCGGGAAAGGCCTGCAGATTTGGAGTAAAACTGCGTGATCTGTTTTCAAGACTGCTTGTCACGTGGATCTTTCTGGATGCCTTCATTTGGCGGGCTGCGCCCGTGAACCTACCTCAGAACTTCAACGAAGGATCAGATTGAGGCGAGTGGATGACATATTTCCAGGTAAAGATTCAAGGTCAGCCCTTTAAAACAAAATTCGGAGCTCATGGCTGCCATGCATCAGGGTTGTCGGTCTGGAAAGCTCATCTTGTTCCGTATACAGCAGAAGAGGAAGCTGTTGGATGAAGCAGCGACACCGCAGTGGCAAGACGCGGGACACCAGCGGCTGGGTTCCGCAGCGATTTCGGCATTCTAGATCCTGAGACCTCTAAATCTCCGATTCGAGCATCGACCACTCCACTCAACTGCCACAACGCATGGCCTCAGCGCGAAACCCGACAAAGCCGAGGAGCTCGGAGGTGACCTCGTTTGGGACGAACCGCGCAATACGGCGCAGGCAGCTTGCGGAGCAGCATGCGGCATGTCGCATGCGTGCAGTGTACAAGTCCGACAGAGAGCACAAGCAAAGCTTATGTCATTACGCTTCAACATGCTGGATTGTCGACTTTTGGCATCGATGGTTAGCTTGCTTCGGGGATGAGATTCCCATTTGCTGGTGCGGTCTTTTGGGCATCCGGCTGACGAGTATCCGCATTCGGGGAAATTAGAACTTCCGTCGCATGATGAGCTCACAGCTGCCCACCGATGCCCGAACCAAGTTTCGAGCCAACGACAGCCGTCCAAGCCCGAAAGCCAAAGCTTTAAGTCGCGAGCAAAGTCGCGCCAGGTGAAACAGTATGTGATCTACTTGGCAGAGGTGCTGGATGACCCGTGCCTGCACAGCTCGACCGAACCCCCCAAAACCCTGCACCCCAAAGAAGAAGCTAAACCTGCAACCCACAGTTGTGCTCAGTTTTCTGATCGCGGGTGAGAAAGTCATGGGTTCGGGGTTCGGAACTTGGGTCGAGGACATGGCGGATGCAGACATGGGGGACACGAGCGAGGATTCACGCGGCGGCGAAGACTCCGATGCACAGGCGACGTAACTCGGGTAAATCTTTTGGGATCTTTGTGCAAATCGGCTTTATAGGCAGCTGCCCCAACAGGCGCCCTTTCATTGTGTTCTGCTGTGCCCCACGTCCCAAATCCTGATCCCAGAAAAAGACAGAGTCTGGCTTTAGAAGCACGGTTGAGGTATCAAAGGCACCTGCGGACGCGCAAACCGCAAAACGAAGAACTGGCAGAGCTCAACCGTTTGCTAGACCCTACGATGCTATGCAAAACCTGATCCCCGGAATCCCATGCAGCAGGATGCCCTCTCCGCGCTAAACATCTCCGCGCGGCTCTACTTAGCCAACGCCGCCAGGCTCCAGAGTCATGCAGGATACAGAGTCGAGTGTTGTGTTCTGCCCCTCAACAAGACTGATGGCTTCTAGCTCTGTCGGGCATCGGTCTGGCTCCAAACTTCAATTCTTGTGAACAGTTGCATTTTTGGCAACAGGACACCTACATGCGGGCATCGTAGGCTTTGGGTCTGTAGCTCATGACCTCCATGCACCATGGTTGTCGGTCTGGAATGCTCATCTTGTTCAGTATACAGTAGAGGGGAAGCTCTCTGATGAAGCAAGTACAAGGCAGTGGCAAGACACAGGATACGAGTTAACAATTCAGGTGCCTCTCTGCAGTGGGCCTGCTTTCGGAGCAAACGGTGCAATTGGCACTTTTCTTTCGGAAAGCCGCAACATCCGAAATCCTAAGTGTCAGGGTCCATTTTCAACCGTCACAACCACGGTCGTTCAGCTTGCAGCGTTGCCAAGCCGAGGTTTCGGTGGGGGAGGCCGTCACCAGCACAGCTGCATTAAGGGTTTCAGCAAATCGCGGTTTACGTGTCAAGATGTAAAGGACAAGATCTAAAGTTGGGGGCACATTTTGGATGTACTAGACGGGAAAGCCGGAACATCAGCTATTGCAAATTTCCCAATGTCATAGATGTTCAATTCTGTACCATTCCCATCGAGCCAAGATCCCCAAGATTCTTGTCTGGGGATCCGAGATGACCGTGTCTCATCTATCTCTGATGTAACTCCGGCCTCTCATCTTGCTTTGTTGAGATGGAGCTTCCATCGCTAGTGTTTGTCCGTGTGTTGATTTCTATTTGCTCGTTCAGAACATGTAGCGAGTTTTTGCGGCATTACGACAGCTCAATGATGAGCAACAACCTCCAACCGTCCCGTATGGACTGCCAAACAGCATCAGACCTGAATGCCAAACACGATGCATCTTACGGCTGCCTTCTACATGAAGGCTTCCTTCGAAGTGGTTCCAGAGACATCGCGCTTGGATGACAACAACTCGGCAGTCCAGCTTGCAGCTTGTTGTGCACATCTCTGGCAGTTGCCAAATTCTTGGCTGCTGTTTTAGGCAGGCCAGGTTCTTGGTGCCGCTCAGCTTTTCTGGGACTGCTGATGTCCCGCAGCGATTCCTGAGAGCTCTCCCACCCACCCACCACCCAGGCATACAACAGCTTCCTCATCTACACAAAGTCTGCACTAATCGAGCAGACCACGCCAGAGATCCACTCGATATATGATGCAAAGGCTGGGATTTCCATGTGACTCGAACGAACCGCGCCAACCCCGCATCTCAGCTTACAACTTGAAGTCTCAAACTTCATGTTCGTTGTCGCAGTGCTACAGGCCAACGTGGTGAACCCATTGCTCGTTGACGAGGATCTGGACCTTGAAGAAATCGGAGGACAAGCTGTGTGCATGGAGTAGTGCAGTCCCAAGCTCATCCCGGAGACCCAACTCGCGTTTGCAGGGCGATTGTCGCATCACCATGCCTTATGTTGAGAAACACAATGCAGTCTGTTGTATGCCAAATACTTCTAGAGGATGATGACGATTGCATTCGGCAGGACGCGTGAGCTGGTCTGCTCCGCCAGATGCAAGCTGCTTGGCTGCCCTTCTCAAGGGGACTGCAGAGTGCATCCTCGCAGCCTGGTAAACTCCTGTTCCAATTCTACAACAACTTCTCGCAGGTCGGGTACTACTCTACCGTGCTTTCCTTGCACAAGATCCGAGTGCATCGGGAAGGTCTCAGATTGGCGAGGCCGGAGGGCTGCTTGCTTGGGGAGAAAGACGACTTGTGGTCAGTGAGAACCGGCAGTTAGGACAGTGCGGAACCGGGCAAAGTACTGCATGCGACACAAGGTACCAGCGCAAAAGTTGTGGGTGTAATCCAGGAGGAATATTACGAACACACAGAACTGCCGACGTGGTGCGATTCAAGTATCTACCGCAGTACAATGACAATGTTGCCACACACCATGCCGCATTAAGTGAGTTCTTCGACCTGGGATTTCACGCAGTGGCCGAGCTTAGATTATTGGTGCAAGGCATGTGTAGAAACTTAGCAACTGCGGCTGAGGAGCTGCACAAGGGTCGCGCACTCGTGATGCAGGGGGAACTTCTTTGGGATGTAATCTCGTCGTGTCGACTGTGTGTTTGCTGTGCTTGCTGTGCATGTATATGTCTAAAGCAGGATATCTACGCTCCGGGCCTGGAGACGAACTTGTCAGCGGAACAGCCGTTGGTTGCGTGGCCAACTTGGGTGTGGTTGTCAATGTAGAAAGCTTGAAATGGGGTGAGTGACCAAGTCCTCAGTGTCCGTGCCCACCGCTTGAGCTAGTTCTGAATGTGAGGTGGCCGGAGCCTTAGGGCTGGGGTGAGGTTAGTTGTAGGCTCGTGGGTGTATCCTCCGTTTTCAGGCTCCCTATGATCTGCTAGGGGAACGAGCCCACACAACAAGGCACGTAGACCATGAAATGTTCCACCTGAAGCCGGCAACCATTCTTAGGCATCCTACAGCCACCTGAGTGTGTTTACGGCTTCGCACCTTGGCCGGCAGAGACAACAAGGGGATTCTGGATAGGATCATGGCTTTGACTTGTAAGCACGTCCGGTCGACGCTCGAAGGAGGCTTAGATTCTTCGGCTCAGGATTCAGAGATCATGCCAGTACTGCGCAGATTCATGTTGGTTTCGGGCGTCAGGTGTCAGGACAGAGAGTTGGAGCTTTTCACTTTAGACACCACGCAAGGAGAGAGTTCAAAACCTGCAGCACGCCGTTAGAGCGTTGGGGCTTTGGGTAATGGTGCTGTGGTTTTTTTGGGGGTGAAGGCAGCTGGCGGAGCAGACGACGCCCTCTTCGTCGCTGCTGTCTGACACCGCGGCCAGCTTAGGTCTTGCTTTTAGGACGAAGCTTCTTCGTGGTACTGGTTTCTCCTCGTATAGCACGGCAGAGGTATGCTTACCTCGGATGTGCAGATTTCCCTCTGCCGTGATCGTATCTTCGTGGACTCTGGCTACATTTTGCCGTGTTTCGGATTCTGCCTATGTCACATTCTCAATGTCGCTTCTTGAACAGTACTGCTGGACAACATGAGTCAATCAAGAGCACGAGTTGCGTCAAGAAATAGAGGCTGGGTTTGCCTCAGGTGCGAATCGTGTCCGAGATTCGGTTTGACGACTACGATCTCGATATTGAAGAGGCGTCTCATGGGTTCATACCTGAGCATGTTCTGAAACGTACGCGATGTGAGGATGCCAGGGCTCAGTATTGCTGTATCCACCTTATCCTTTACGAGGAATCATCCTGCAGGTCCCTGATGTCCAGCCTTCCAGCACCCCCAACAGCCCATTTCTCATCCGCAGCGAGTTTCCACAGCAGGTTGGTGGCGACGTTTCGTGGCAAGCACCTCTTCCATCGACCTACGCTTCTTGTTTCTGAAGAGTTCTAGGTCCTAGGTTGCACATATCCAGCCCTCCCTCTCTTCGAAAATCATATACCTCCCCAGGAATTCTGTCGTTTCGGCGTTCTTTGAACCTTGGCGATCCCTGACACATGGTTCTGAAGATCATTGCAACTAGCTCCAGAAATCCTTGAGGTGTACCGGTGTACCCCAAAAAAATCCGAAAGCCCCAATCCTGAATAAGAAGCGCAAATCATGCTGAGGTCGTGAGCTACCGAGTGGCCCTGGCAAGACTACGCCGCTCAGCAGTCTGTGGACTTCTTTAGGTGGCAGACCACGCAGACTGCCGTTGTGAAGCACTGAGATCCTCTGGGTTAGAGAATCAAAGGCAACGAAAGCGATGAAATGGCGGACAACGAATCCGTCTATGCTGTCTTGGCACGCTGGCAGCAAAAGGTCAACATCATGCTTTCGATGCTACCAGTGGACTCAGTAGAGGGAGTGCGGCGTCAAGAACCTGTACAGTACAGGCAGGCAGGGAGGTGCAGCCGTCGGTTCACGTCCAACTTTGAGATTTGCACAGCAGTTTGGAGTTCGGTAAAGGAGGATGCCAAACCACAAGCTGAGCGTACATGACCGAAGCGATCCAACGACAAAGGAGAACGAAAGCACCAGCAGTCTGTCCTGGACGCTTGGAGCCTTGGCCTATTATCGGACTTTGGCTTGGGATGGAGGTTTGTCAGTGTTCTTGGCTTTGTCCTGCCGCAGACAGACGACAGCCCGGAATCACTCTGCCCTGTGCTTTCGGCTGCCAAGGGGTCCTCTCAGCTTTGATGTTCTAGAGACTGCGCCAAATGCCCTGGCCGTCTCGCCTTGTCAAGTGGGCATTCATCTCCGACTGTGATGCGGTCGTTCCGCAAGCAGTAGTACCAGACATTAGCAGGGAGATCTTCAATGCAATTGGCACGCAGATGCTGTGTATATTCCGCTCGGTTCGCATGGTATAGCATCCAAACACGGGAGGCAAGTGCACATGCCACAGGAACAATGAGACGGCTGTAACTATGAGATACTGCGGCTTCTTTTGGAGGTCGCACGCTGGGCGTGGTTCGTGCTGCATCGACGAATCTCTTCCTGCCGTCGGAGACACCGATTGCAGATGCCACGCACTTGCTAGTCCCCAGGCGTGCATTCAACATTTGCTCTTCGAGTGCCAGTAAGCATCAAGGCCAGATAGCTCCAGAAACCCAAAGCGCCTGAAAGCTCCGGCGTCGCATGTGCGATGCCATTGAGACAAGCCGGAAGGACATCCAAAAACGTGACTCTCGAAGTCTTCGCTCCGGAACTCTCCAAATCTTCGTTGCACCAGGTCTTTGCCTCGTCCTCGCTAGCAGAGCAACTGACACCGCGGGCTTTTGAGATCACCGACACGGAGTCTAGAGTCTCAGGCAGGTGAGCTCGATGGGGCTTTTTGCTCGTGTATCTATCGTTCAGGGCTCGGTCTGTGCATATTCACCTGGAGCCCAGCACCTGTGAACCGTAAGTTTATGGCGTCCAGCGTAATCCGAATCCCGAACCCTGTTCCGAGAGACCGTCATTTTTGTCTTTCTGAAAGGAGCAGGCTACTGAGTGCGATACGATGAGAACATATCGAGTTTCCAATCTAACAAACTCAAAAAGCAGAACGCGGCTTCGGGTTGAAAGTCTATTTTGCGGATTTTGAGTTGAATGTGATGTTTACGCTTCCCGACGTGACTTAGAATCGCTCACAGCTGCGTGTCTTTCCCACACGGAAAAGGAAAAGTGACGGCCGAAGACTGTTGGTATATGGTGGGTCCAGAGACTATTGCTGATGTCCACATCGTTGTACAACTTTGTACGAGTCCATGAGATTCGGCGGCTTGTGATGCTTATTACTTCTGCAGAGAGGTAACTCTGTGCTTAAGGAATCTATGCACTCAGGATCATGAGTCTCAGCCCTGGTGAAAACATGTTGCCTTCGTGTGCAGAGGCGCCAGTATCACCCGGCTTTGCTTTTCGAAGATGTTTTGGTGGTGTGTTAAAGAACTGCAGTCATTGGGGTCCTGTTCTTCCTGCTGTGTCGTCTGTGGTGTGACGCATGGTGTATGTCCACAGTCTCTCCATGTTGCGGGGAGCTGTTCTAGGCTGCCGGCCTGCAAAGCTGTTTTGAGAACACGTGCTCAGCACCACGGTGAGACAGGAATCCAGACCCGACGATGGTTGCAACTCTACTAGTAGGAAGTTGGTTTCAAGAAGTTTTTCAGAAGACAAGTTACCTACTGTAGACTGACTAGTCTTGATCCTGATGCTGTGATGGTCATCGCCTAAGCTGGCGGCGGAAACAGGAATCAGCTTCACGGACCTGGACCTGGACTTTCAAGATCTCGCAGGGGAAGTGAGCTGGCTCCAGCCATCTTCCCGTGACTTCGTGTCGAGCTACGCCTTGTCCTCAGTGCAAGGGAAACGAGCACATGTCTTGATTTTGGGTGAAGGACGGTACGCCGGCATTAGATGTGCTCGCACCTGTTCTGAGGAGTTTGTTGAATGGAACTGTGCAGTCATCCAATCACTGCCCCGGCAGAAAGATCCAAGTGGACAGCCTGAAACGAGCTCAGGTCCTTTATCTTGCCCGTGATTCAGCTGGTTCTGGTCGATCGCAGCTGAGCGAAGTTCCTCTGGGGACGAACCTTATGGCAATTCCGCCTGAGACGTCGCTTGCCTGCGATGGGCCATATTGGCCACACCTTCATCTTGCCTGCTTCCCAAAATTGAAGCGACCTTGAACAGAACATGGAATTACGCAGAATCTTTGTAGTCTACCTGGTTGGCTTGAAGCCAATCGGCACACACTTGGACGCATTTTGATTTATGGAAACGAGGGTACCAGGAGGATTCATGTTTTTTTGTTCTGCATTTTAGCTCTGCTACCATGCCAAGGAGATCGGACGGTCGCGAGCACCTCCTTATTTATGTGAAGTCGGGGCTCTCAGGGGGCTCCTGCCGAATTCAAGTCGAACTCCGTTCGGAGGACGCAGCATTGACCACTCCAAATGAGAATGAACCGAAGCTCTGGACGCTGTGGCATGGTAGTTATGTGAGGTGATTTTGCCTCAGATCCTTGCAGGCAGAAGGGGCTTGCTCCGAGGTCCACGCTGGCGGAGCAGACTACACCCGCCTCGATCACCATCTCAGATCTTGTGGCAATGGCTGACCCGCTGCACATAGTTGGCTCGGGGAAACCGGCTCACAGTCAGCCGTAAATCTTCAGTCACGACTTCCGCACCTCCCTGTGATGGGTTTTGAGTCATGTTCTGGATGTCGGCATTACGAAGTAAAGAGTAGTGTCGCACAAGTGGCAGTGGTGGTGGTGGTGGTGGTGGTGGTGGTAGCAGTAGCAGTAGCAGTAGCAGTAGCAGTAGCAGTAGCAGTAGCAGTAGCAGTAGTAGTAGTAGTAGTAGTAGTAGTAGTAGTAGCAGCACTCGCAGTCGCAGAAGCAGTATTAGCAGGAGTAGTAGTGGTCGTCGTCGTAGTAGTCGTAGTCGCAGCAGCAGCAGGAGGAAGAGTAGCAATAGCAATAGCAGTAGCAGCAGCAGTAGTCGTCGTCGTAGTAGTAGTAGTAGTAGTAGTAGCAGCAGTAGTAGTAGTAGTAGTAGTAGTTGTTGTTGTAGTCGTCGTAGTGGTGGTGGTGGTGGTCGTGGTGGTCGTGGTGGTCGTGGTGGTGGTAGTAGTAGTAGTCAGTCAGTCAGACGGTCAGTCAGTCAGTAGTCGAGGTGGTAGCGGTATTGGTAGTGGTGGGAGCAGCTGCACATCGCATGCCAGTCTTCGCATCGCCATTCCCATTGTATTATATGTGTTTTCTATGTACTTCTCCAGCCTCATCCTCGACTTATGGTTCGTCGTTAGCATCACCGGTGCTGTTGTCATCAAAGCAGGGCCATCAGCAGTTGTAGTATCAAGTGTGTTTTGTGCAGCCATGTGCAGCCACGAATAGCCACGACTTGTTGTTGTGCTTTCTGCTTTCGATGCACCGCACCTTGCCATTGGGGTTGACAACACCAATGTAGTCGTTGCTGTCATGTTGAACCTTTGCACTCACAGGTTTCCAACGTCACGTTCGAAGACTTTGATCTCGACGGATCGGACATCGGTGGAAATCTTACCTGGAGCGCACCAGACAACGAGGCAGCTGAACACAGGTATTGCAACATGCCTCATCATGATAGGCCGAAGGTCTTCCTGCCCAGGATTGGCAATATTGTGCAACTCTTGGGGTCAAGTCTGCGACTGTTAGTGGGCCACTGCGCTGGCGGGCTCTCACCGTTGCGCTCTGCTCTGAAACTCTGCTGTTGCAGCTTAACCAAGAGCCAAGCCATGAGCGGTGGAGTTTGTACAGAGCACGGCACAATCCTGATCCCACAGCCCCGTAACCTGAACTCCGAAGTCCTGGACCCCCATGCACTTGACCCCGTGACCTTTGCCACAGCCTGCCCAAGCATACCTAGCTGCCTTCATCTTAAACGCGCTTTCGTCGAGTCCGAAGTCCCAAGCCCTCTATTTTTTCCCATCTCGCCATGGCCTGATATTCATGCCTGCTTCAGCATCTAGGCCGTGCGAGGACGGCAACTTGCAACGGCCCCAACATTGGAATCCGAAGCTTCCCTAAGCGTCATGATCAGGCCTTCGTGGAGCACTACGTGGTATACCTGGCAATCAGCTGCAACATCACCAACTCATCGGAGGCCTCCGGAACAGATACCAACCAACGCTTTATGGCACTCGTGTTGGCATTCACGAAGTCGTGGCAGCAGTGGTAAGAATGGCGGCAGCAGCAGCTGCAGCGGCCTGCTGGATAAGCATCGAAAGCACGGGGAATTGATGCAATCCATGCAATCTGATCCGACATTTGACGTAGTTGTAATCATTGCAACCAGCATGCTACTTTTGAGGCCGCGGCGTTGCTGCGCGGATCCGCCGCGCTGACCGCGGAAGGCACCAGGGCCTGGTAGATGTAATGAAGACAGCTTGCGAAGTTCTGCCCCTAAATCGCATTGTTCGGGGGTGACTTTTGATGCATTCCGTGGATGTCCCTGGCTTCTGTCTCGGTTTTCCCAGGAAGAGTGCACTGACATTGATTGAAAAGGAAAGGAGGCTACCTTTTGCTTCTGCAGGATTCAGCAATCGGACCCATGGTCTCCACAATGCCTCGACACAATCAGGCATTTCTCAAAACCGGGCGACATCACAGAGCGTTCTGTGCTTGATCGCCGCTCCCCGAACAATCGCTGGGCCGACCAGCTTTGATGCAAACGCCAGTTTATCCATTACTTGACACTGGTGTCGCTCTTTCGGTCGATTCTTCCGCTACTCATTGTTGCTCCAACCACAGTCACAGATCATTTAAATTCTGGCAGGGGCAACTTCGAGGCAGCGATTTTCGGCTAAAAGCCTCATTAGGCGATGAAGCCGTGGATGGTTCGCAGAGTCACCACATTGGTTCTCACCGCCGCAGTGATGATGGTGGTATCCTAGCGGGAAGTTCAACAGACATATAAGTCGCAAGAGTCAACGAGCATCAGCATCTTAAGGAGCGAGCTACTAAGCTACTACAGATAGAGAGAATCAAATTATTGCTACAATTGCCTTGACAGTGCCGGCAACAAAGAGCACCACAAGTAACACTAGCCAGTAATCAGTTTAGCAACAGGTACCAGCAACCGTGGCAGAAGTCATAGTAGTATCAGCTTAGTATTCGTCGTCAGTTGTCAGTAGACCCAGCTTACTGTGACACGGCTCTGCGGCATGCAACACCGCAGCAGTTGCAGAACCCTGCTGTGCTGCGGCAAAACTTACCTGTGTCTCGTAAGAGCAAAATTGCAAAGTTGGAGCCCTACTGGCATAGCGTTCTGCCTTGCGCATACACCTCGTTGCAACATGGACTTTGGGTTGCACACATAGCCACACCTGCACTCGTATCGACCAAAGTTGCCAACGGATTTGGCATCAGCTTCGGCAAGCAGCAATCCTCGCAGCTGCTCGCCTTAGAAATTCTTCCGTATCAACCGTCCCCCGCCGCATCTGTGTATAATATGTTATATGGACATGAACTGACGCATATCCTGATCTGTTTTTCCGTATGAAACTGCGGATTGAGAGACAGAAGCATATACGTCACCGGAAGGAAAGCACCCAGCAGTCAATTTAAGATGTTGCGATGTCGATCCTACGACGACATGGCAGCTAATCTTGAAGAGTATAGTGGCTATGTACATGCAAGGTGCCACTGGCGCCCAGGCCTGGCGGGCGATTTGGAACTCGTGGGCGCAGATATAACTTACAACCCTGAACTCTTCGTTGTTGTAGCACAGCTGATCTTCCTTGTTTTGGCATGCGCAGCTTGCCACAAGCACCAAATATCATCGCGGCCGCCAGAAGCCGAGAAGTGCTGTTAAGGGTCTTGGTAGGTGCAGGACTCAGCCGGTTGGATGTGAGTCCTTCTATCCCATGCCCTGGAAAGGACGAAGCCGAAGCCGTAGTTGCCGCGGGTCTCTTCAATCTAGATCGCTATCTTCGATGCATGTTCCCCTTTCTCCCGAGAACGGAGGAGCCGCTGTCAACTTTCTCGGGCTTGCTCAAGTCTGCCAGAAAGCCTGCACTGTTGGTCCCTATACTTATTGCTCATGCACTATGCACCCGACACTCAACACTCCGCCAAACTACCAACTGGGGCGCAGGTGGAATCTGCTGTAGCCGCGGCTTTGGCCGTGCAGAGTTCTGGCTCAATACCATGTAAGTGCAGGTGAACTCTCAAACTCTGAAGTCTGACTTCTGGCTCATGTGCCCATAGATTTTCGCTGCCGATTGCAACCGTGGTCTTCTGCGCGAAATCTGTCTTGAGACCTCAAAGGTGTCAAAGCAAGTCAGGCAGAGGTGGAGGTAGCTGTCTGGGGAGGCCAGTACAAGAACACAAGAGCCCTGCTTGTACTAAGAGCATGCACGTTTTCACTGAAAAGAACTCCCAATCGAGGTTCGGTGTATCACCTTCCTCCACCGCAGCAAGGGCAGAAGCAGCGCCGGCATCGAGGCTCTTGGGCGAGGCGTGTGGAGATCCGGCTGCGTGCGTTGATGCTTGCAGAGCTTCGCTTGGGTGACAGATTCCCTCCCGTGATTGTGGAAAGTGATACCATGCGGCATCCCCTGTTGCTGGGCATTTGCAGGATTTGCATGCAGGTGCTGGTCCTAGCTGACATCTTATGTGGCCTAGATACTGTATACCTTACTATGGCCTGCAAGAAAGAGTGCCAGTTGTCACTGCATCACTACTATTATTTGCCAAGACAACCTGAGGCCTCCAATTCCAGAATCCCGTAGCTCCCACCTCCAATCTGTAGGCTCTCGACGTGTGCGTTTAACAGTTTCGCAGAGTGTAGAATCGTTCAGAACTTCTTGCTTCGCAAGCGGTGAGTGTTGCATCCGCGCGCTTGCCAACGACAATTTGTCGAGGGGAGTTAGAGCTGCAACTGTGCGATCTAGAAGAGCTGCGACTGCAACTCGTCAAGATGCTGTAGCTTCTCACCAAAGTGCAAGAGTGGCAAGCCCGACCCCACGCCCAGAGGGCTATGACCAGGGGTGTATTTGTGTTTCGACAGGCGCGACGTCTCGCAGCCATGACCTGGTTGGTGACGTACCAGGCGATTTAGACTTTCGAGTTTCCATTCAAGATTGCAGAGGTCGGTGCTCTAGGGCTGTTTGGTGTTTCATGACTATAAAGGGTTTGCTTGGTATAACACTTTCGAACCACTGCCATGTTCTTCAATCCTGCAGCCTTGCAACTCCATGTCCTAAGCCGACGAGATTTGAAGGCTAGAGTTCCCAGAAGCATGTGCCTCAATATCCTGAACATCATAAGACGAGGTGCTTCTGTCTTCATCGGTCTCGGGCGCGTTAGCAGCTGCTTCCTCGGTTACGCCATCGTCCTTTGTGTCTTCGGTTGGCGCCAACCTCATCGCTCTCGGCATCGACAGAGACTTGCCGGAGATTATCGCTGTTTTGATGTGCTCACTATGTTGGCGTCAAGATCCAATTCACCATGCATCGGTCATCAGGAATGCATGGCTCGTTCTGGCATGTAACAGGCATGGCCCACAGTTTCACTTATCGTTTCGTAGCAGTATGGCTATCAACGCAGCTCCTGCTGAAATCGGTGCCGTGGCTATGCGTCGCTGAAGCAGCGGCAGCCACGTGGTCAACACGTTGGATAACGTGCAGAGTTGAAGCTTTGCGCACAGAAGCAGAAATTACGAGTACGAGAAACCCGGAAGGACCAACGAAATAGTTTTGGATGACCAAGCATGCAAGCAAATATGCAGCGTGCTTGCAACAGCCGGATTTGGTGGCATCAAGCACATCATCTGGCACTGCGCAGTCACCACCGATGTCGTACTGCATATCATCACCCATTGCCTGCACGATCATTCTCTCATCGTCATCGGAGTCACCGACCAGGAGCATCTGCACCCGCCATTGTCAATGCCAGCATCAACAACAGCAACAACCGCAGCATCAAGCAGCATGACAGACAGTCAGCGGAATGCTAATGCGCCATGATGCATAGTCCAACAGTTCATCAGGTGAGTCACAGAAAGTCAGACTTCCCCGTCAGCATATCAGTTTGTTCATGCCCTCAGCCCTCATTTGAGCTGATTGTCTCTTTGCTTTGCCTTTGAGGCTCATTGGTATCGAGAAGCCTGGTCCGAACCCTACTTGCAGTCAGGGCGAAAGCAAGGCAGTGCAGATGGCCCTGCATGGAGACACATGACCTCAGATTCAATGGCCGAAAGCGCCCAAGTGCTTTCGATCCAACGACCCAGGTCTTGATTAGTTTCGAGCCCTTCTCCGTGAGCCGCGTGGTGGTCGACTCGGCGCTTCGCCGAAGATACTGTGTCCGAGTGCTGGACAGCTGGCCTTAACTTGTGGTGGTTCGAAAGAGACTTCTCAGGCTTCCGGGGGTCCAGAGGCTGGACATGGGAGATTGCCGACGCAACGGTGATAATGACAGTGTCTTCCCACAACCGCCGATTTCATGGGTCATTAGAGGTCACCCAGACATATCCACGCATGTCCGTAAGGCATATCCTTTGCAGTAGTAACGACACTCGTTGGACTAGCCAAAAGAAGCAACATGAAGGAGCACAGTCAGGCAAGGTATGCAAATCGGTTTGTAAAACTTTAACACTAAATCCAAAATGGATGTACCTACTTATCGCATCTCATTCTGTTCGGTTGAACCATATTGGTGTGGAGATAGAGGGGTTGAACATAGTCAGCGGGCGGGGTGCTGGTCAACGCTTGGGACTGACAGAACTTGTTAGTGGGCATTGCATGAGCGCTTTCCAGCAGTTCCGGATGTTAGTTTGCTGTGTTGCGATGGTGGAGCCATCCTCTGAGAAGCAGAGAAGCAGTTGGGGTTAGTAGTTGCGCATTACATGCCCTGTCTCAGTCTTGGTCTGTCGTTGTGCTTCTTGTGATTGTAGCAAATTCTCATTGCGAATTTGTAATCTTGGGCTCTGCTAATTTCTTGTTGGAACTTTCAGCTATGCCTTACTGCACCCTCTGGCGTCTCTACAGGAGCATCACAACGAACCGATCATTAATATTTGCCTTCCTTTGAAGATAGTCTGCGTAAGTGCGGACCGTAATTATGAAACAGTTTCAGATGCAATCTTCGAAGTGTGCGAGGTGCCAGGGCTGCTCGAGTGGAGCGGAGCTCTCGACGGCAACGTCTCCATCCAGCGGTCGCCTCAGCAGTTTCTACGAGTTCTTGCCGTGCCTGTGTGCTAAGGGTTTTGTCATTTAGTTGTGTGCATGAGTGCGTGAGCACAAGTGCATGGCTTTCTAGTTTGACTTGAACCTTCTATCCGTGCTGGCGGTGACTAAGGGGGTGCGGGTGCAGACTGCTTTGGTCCTTTCGGATTGTTTCGGCTTGTTTGACGGGCTTTGGCAGACCTCTAGGGGTTGTGGCTGTGGGATACTGCTTCGAGATCTGGAGACCGGATGCTTAGGAATTTACACCAGCTTTGCTTTCTTTACTCAGTCATGGCATTTGGTTCCCAGTCATGATCGGCACGCGTGGCACTGCGTGGTCGGATTTGCAAACAACCGGGCCCTCGTGTCGATTGGACAGGCTGAGATAGCAATCGCTCTGTGAGCACTTGCATCCTCGAACTGCTGGGCTAGTCGACACTTCTCAAGACAAACTTACAGCCTCAAGGCAAAACTCAATGCTGGAGTTATTCGTTGTCAGCTCATCTTTAAGGTGTTCTTATTGCTAGAAGTCAAAAGTCCGCAGTCCCTCAAGAATGCTTTGCCGGCGACTGCATGCGAGCCGCTGGTGTGCATAGGTTTTCGATGGACAGTGATGGAAACTTCACCGATCGGCGCTTGTCTGCCGCAACGTGGGAAGGGGATCTGTGCCCTTGCAGCAAGATGTTTCGTGTAGTTGGGGCTGCCAAGGAATTCGATGCTGTGTCTCCGTATTCAACTCGGAATTGTGCTTTTGTCAAAGGTGCAGGCACGTTTCGGCAGCTGACTTGAGCACAGGCTTGGTCAACCTTTGAAGCTTGCCAAGGTTTGGTCGGTATGAAATACATGTCGTTAGCGGGAGACTTTCGTGCGAGATGTCCCAGGCGATGGACCTACCTCTGCAGCCTGGAGTACTTTGGGAACGTGCCGCAGCCGCGAGACGCCAGCAAATCCTCCTGAAGACTGTCAAACTTGCACACTTTTCACTCAACCTAAATCCGATCTGCAGCAAATGCACCGCAGGAACGGTTTGTTAGGGATGGACCTTGTCCGTGCTTGTCCGTGCAAATGTCGCTCCCTGGGACAAATACATACCTTGAGTATTAATGGCAAAATTAACTTCAAAATCGCAGGAGTATCCTTCATTCCCACGTACTGGTGAGGTGAGCGCCGGGAGTACCAGCATGGAGGTGCCGGTGGACCATCCACTTGGTAATTTTACCCACCTGGCGATCTTCACGCAAAGTGTCGTGGTACCTCGGTAAATGCCGAATCGTAGGTCATCTTCTGCAGCGCTTCCACGTTTTGTTTGCATATTGTCGTGGTCGTCGTGGTCGGGATTGTACTATAGCTGCCATCAGCTGTTCTGCGGTTGTAGGTCAACTGCAGCTCGGCGGTGGTGCAAGTACTTGTTTAAAAGCCATTGCTCGACAGTCTAAGGCAGAATCGACGATTGCCGCGTCAGTTCAGATCGAAGATGCAGATGCAACTTATCACTGCAAGCATGGTCTAGGACTTTAATGTCAATTGCCTCGCGGGAACGGAACGACACTGTATTGAAATTGTTTGCGGCATGTCTCACGTTTACACGCTGAACTAGCTGGATTTCGAGCCCTGCAACAGCCGAGGCCAGCGTGTCCTCGGTGGCTTTCCCAGATGAGGATCTGGATGCTGCAGAGATTGGTGGCCAAATCCAGTGGGTGGCTACGGCGGCAAAACCTGGAAGGGTCTTGTGAGAGGGGAAATTGTGCTGGTACCGCAAGATCTTGTGTTTCCAAGTTTGTTGCCTTCTCGCGTCGTGACTGAGCTTATGGCGTAAACTCCCTCAAAGTTCTGTTTCCACCTTCTACGACTGTACGACGCAGGCGATCACCACTGCCACTACTACTACTACTACTACTACTACTACTACTACTACTACTACTACTACTACTACCACTACCACTACCACTCCCACTCCCACTCCCACTCCCACTGCCACTGCCACTGCCACTGCTACTGCTACTGCTACTGCTACTGCTACTGCTGCTACTACTACGAAGTCGACGTGCTAGTAATCGCAGTCGAGGTCCGGTCGTTCTCGTGGCATTCAATGAGAATTGCCTAGTTCCAAAATACATCTATCAACATTTCTTGATAGTGAGTCTGGGCATCAATCATGTTCACGGTTCTCTGAGTATAGAGTGGTGGTACTCGTCGTCGACCTGTTCCTCAGATGTCGTAGTCATAGTAGCGGTAGTAGTACTAGTAGCAGAAGAAGACGTAGTAGTAATGGAGCTAGTGGTGGTGGTAGTAGTAGTAGTAGCAGTGGTAGCAGTAGTAGCAGTAGCAGTTGGAGTAGCAGTGTAGTAGTAGTAGGAGTAGTAGTAGTAGTAGTAGTAGTAGTAGTAGTAGTAGTAGTGGTAGGGGTAGTGGTAGTGGTAGTGGTAGTAGTAGTAGTAGTAGTAGTAGCAGTAGTAGTAGTGGTAGTGGTAGTGGTAGTAGTGGTAGTAGTGGTAGTAGTGGTAGTAGTGCAGGTACTGGTATTAGTTCTAGTGCTTGTAGCTGTAGCAGTAGTAGTAGTAGTAGTAGTAGTAGTAGTAGTAGTAGTAGTAGCAGTAGCAGTAGCAGTAGCAGTAGCAGTAGTAGTAGTAGCAGCAGAAGCAGTAGTAGTGGTGGTAGTAGTTTTAGTAGTAGTAGTAGTAGTAGTAGCAGCAGCAGTAGTAATAGTAGTAGCTGCAGGAGTGGTAGTAGCAGTTGTTGTTGCAGCAGTAGCAGTAACAGTAGCAGTAGCAGTGGCAGCAGTACTAGCAGTTTAGCAGTTTAGCAGTTTAGCAGTTTAGCAGTAGTAGCAGTAGTAGCAGTAGCAACAGCAGTAACCGTAGTAGCAGTAGTAGCAGTAGTAGCAGTCGTAACAGTTGTAGCAGTAGTAGCAGTACTAGCAGTTGTAACAGTAGTAGCAGTAGTAGCAGTAACAGCCGTAGCAGCAGCAGTAGCAGCAGTAGTAGTAGTAGTAGTAGTAGTAGTAGTAGTAGTGGTAGTGGTAGTGGTAGTGGTAGTGGTAGTGGTAGTGGTAGTGGTAGTGGTAGTGGTAGTGGTAGTGGTAGTGGTAGTGGTAGTAGCAGCAGCGGCACTAGTAGCAGTACGCTGCGACGACGTCGACGGAGACATTGGCGTACCAATGCGATCTAAGCCTAAAAAACAGCACGCCCGAAAGTTCCCAGTGAGTTTCCCTCGAGCAAGTTCAGGTCGAGCCACAGAGCACTGGAAGCGACCGAGTGGAGTTCTACAACCTCTACCTGGCCGAAACTTTGCGGCCTCTTACATCTTCGTTGTTTGTTAATGCAGCAGGCCTGAGAACCCTCCAAACATAACGCAACAATCAGGCCAGCACACTGCAGCCACATGCTCACGCTCAGGCACGCACACACACACACACACACACACACACACGGAGACACACACCAGGACACACCAAAGCTTTGAGCTTCATTAGTGTAAGCGGCCACAGGCAGCGAAGATCAAAACTTCCTCCAGTGGCCTTGGAGCAAAGCCTCAAGACCCGAATGCCCACGTGTGTGAGGAGCATCCAACGGGGCATAGCCGTTCTTTGCTTTTCGATGTGGCGAAGGCTCCGCTTTTCATTGCGAGGCTTTGACCGCAACGACCCAAATTTTGCCGACGATTTATCTCTGTTGGTTCTGTATGTATGGAGTTGGCTTGTCGGGTTTCTGCGAAAGGGTTTGGACCGGAGCTATGAGTATGGTCATTCCACAATCCAAATTGTGCAGCCCCTTACAGCCGAACAGCCTGCAGTCTGCACAGGGTTTGAGCTCGGTGCCTCTCGCAGCCAACTCTGCACTGGTCGACTACCAGGTCGCTCACGCAGTCTGGGTCTGGGAAGGGCAGTTACAAGCCAGGGTTAAGATGTAGAGATAGAAATTTGAGTCTAGCCGCTTGGAAACAGGCCATACAGCATCAAGAATGTGCCTTCTTACACTTGCTGAGGGCTTTTGGGGTTGATGGTGTGCAAGAGCTTGGGTTTCGCAAGTTTTCGGGCACATGGTTTTGGAAAGTGTGTCGCTCTAGGTGACAGGCTTAATGAGGAGGGTGAGTTCAACGTCAGCACGGCCTTTGCGGCGGCAGAGCTTCAGGGCGTTGATGGATCTATACTGTTGTACATGCACAGGCCGGAGACGTACAGACGGCTGCAAATTCACAGCAGCGAGTAACCTCAGGAGAGTTGCCGTCAATAAGTCGGCAGAAGTTGGTTGCTGCTTCTGGTTTTCCTTAGCTCCATCACTAGAATGAGAAGCGACGGTGCATTTTAGTTGTGCGTTCGCAAGTGTCGTATTCGTAAGATCTTTGTGTCCAGAGTGGTTCGACTGTGCGGACGCTGATAGACTTGGGAGATCTTCAGATGTTGTGAGTTTGTCCAATCTGGAGCGAGGCACTGTTGATCTACACCATCTCTCGACTAGCCGAGCAGACGACGCCGGCCTATACGCTCCTCTCGGACACTATTTCCATTCCCACCAACCTGCCTTTGGCTCAGACAAGCAGGGTCAAACGGTACGAAACTGGATCGCGGCAACTGTTAGGCAGCTTGTGTTGCACGTCTTCGTATTTCTGGCAAGTGAGCGATCATCAAAAGGTCCGTGTCTCTGGTCTGATATCGCAATATAAGCCGCTTTTAAGATGAAGCAATTATCCGGAAAAGCTTCAACAGCCAAAATCCGCGAAAGATATTTCGAGTACAGATACCATCCACGAAAGATGGACCCACTGCATTGCAAATTCGTTCCTAAATCCGAAACCGCGCAAACCTTCACACAGCAATCTCAAGCTCCACAACCGGAGTAGGAGGAGGAGGACTAGGAGTAGGAGCAGTAATAGCAGCGAAAAGAAAGCAGCATTCCGCGACGAAACCAAATCCAGATGAAAGAGTATTGATCATTTCTCGACATGTTCACATGTCTGGTTCGGAATCAGAACTGAACCATCACACTGCATTTCGTCTTTTAGCTCTGTTGGAGTCACGGACACTGATGGAACTTTGTTGCCATTAGTATTTCCAAGGTCCTTCCCGGATTTAGATCTGGACTTCGACGATGTAGGTGGCACGCTGGTCTGGTTGGAGCCCGACGACACCGACTTTGTGACAAGTTATTTTGTGTACGTGGCCTTGCCGCTGGAGGAGCTCGGGCTTCGAGGTTGGAGTGTAGGGTGTGCAAGGTGCATCGGGCTTAGTCTGCTCCGATTTCTCCTTGGGCTAGGGTCGGGTCCGTCCATGTCAAGTAATTATCAGCAACAGCGCATGCATGGACGCGAGTTGTATCTATAAGACCATCTATCAACCCCAAGCCCCAGAAGGCATGGCACCTTTTCGCAGACTCCTCTAGCCTCAACACCCGCCACCACCAACCATATTCACGACGACGACAACAACAACCGCAGCAACAGCAGCAGCAACTAGCAACACCAACAACGGCAAAAGCACCACGACCCTCACCACCAAGCTGCCTACTACCACTACTACTCGTACTACTACTCGTACTCGTACTACTACGACGACGACTACTACTACTACTACTACTACTACTACTACTACTACTACTACTACCACTACCACTACCACTACCACCACTACTACTACTACTACTACTACTACTACTACTACTACTACTACTACTACTACTACTACTACTACTACTACTACTACTTCTACGACGACTAGTACTAGTACTAGTAGTAGTACTAGTACTAGGCACCCCCCCCCCCCCCCTACCAACTACACTTGCTCTCAACCATGTTAAGACAACATCCATTTTACTCGGTATTTACGGCACTTTCGTCATGTGCGATCATCCTAAGAGGCCCAAAAATCGACTTGTCGAGTTTGCAAACTCGGGCTCTTGATTTTGGACTTGCTTCTGGGGGTGGGTGGGGGGGTGGGGGGGGGATGATGACGACAGTGTTACGCGAACACACCCAGCAGTATCACCACAAGAGCCGTTTAACTCGGTATTTACGGTACTTTCGTGATGTCAGACTTTGTTACATATTCTGAGCCCCTACTTCTCGACTATGCGTATTAAGCTTTGCTCTTTGGAACTGTTTGCAAAAAACTCGAAATTGGGTGGGGGAAAGCTTCTTCGGGGATGATCACGACACTGTTTTGTGGACACCCTGAACAATATTTACACACTCAAGCGCGCACACACCCCACACACACACCACTTCAAAAACAAACCCTCCTACGCAGAGGTTGGGCGGTAAGGGTGTTGCCGAGCCCGTCCCAAATACAGCTGGCATCTTTGTTTTTGATGTTCAGAAGATGTTGCGCTTCAGGTTTTAGAAACGTTAAACCCTTGTTGGCAGCACCTGGGTTTTGCACGGTATTTACAGCATTTTCGTACTTTCCGACCACCTGGGGTTTATCAGTTTCTTCCCCGTCGAGCTTGCAACTCCAGCTGCTGTGGCAGTTTTGGGGCCTGAGCCCCTGCAACTTCACCGGCTGTGACAGTTAAGGAAACTGAGCCTCTGCAACTTCTGCAGCTGTCACAGATAAGGAGCCTGACCCCGTGCATCTTCTGCAACTATCGCAGTTAAGGCGCCTAGCAGCTACCGCTGCCCAGCCCGGATGGAACAAGTGTAGTTGGGAGGGGGGGGGTTGGCTAGTACTAGTACTAGTACTAGTACTAGTACTAGCACGAGCACTAGCACGAGCACAAGCACTGGCACTGGCACTGGCACTACTACTACTACTACTACTACCACTACTACCACTACTACTACTACTCCTACTCCCACTCCTACTCCTACTACTACTACTACTACGACTACTACCACTACCACTACCACTACCACTACTACTACTACTACCACCACTACTACTACTACTACTACTACGACTACGACTACGACTACGACTACGACTACTACTACTACTACTTCTCCCACTGATGCTCCTGCTTCGGCTGCTGCTGTTGCTAATGCGGCTACTGCTCCTTTGACTGCGACTGGTACTGCTGCTGCTAGCTCCATCTTGAAGACTGAGACCAGCACGAGCAGGAGCAAGTTAAATATCAACAAAAAACTGGCAGCGCCGGCAAGTGTACATGTAATTCTGTGCAGCAACACCTGCAAATTGTCTTCTTCAACCTGGCCAAGTATCGGCAAAGGAGGCATTGGATCTGGGACTTTGTCAGGGAAGGCCGCTGCTGGGATCAGGCCCTCCAGCCTTGTGATGTGAGTGCTTGGGGCTCCAGGGTTTTCCGATCTTGTGCCGAGGGGTTAGTTAGTCGCTCAGACGTGCGAGGTTTGAGCAAGCGATTCTCGGGGTACGGGATGGAAGCACGGGATCGAGCAGATTATGTGATACATGGCATACCGACTGCCTTCAGGGCTGGAGTAGTGCTTGCCCCACTCCTTTTCAGCAAGACGTCCAAGTCTCTCGAACATGCTTTTACAATTCCTGGCTTTGGGTCATTTGCCTGCCCTCCCCTTGAGCTTGCTATTTTCCGAACCGTTGATGAATGACGCTTTGCCGCTTCGCACTGAATGTTTTGGTGTTCGGCGTTTTGCCACACCACAATCCTTCGAAGTTTTCGGAAATGTCCAACGCATTTGCTGCACAGGGCTTGTCACTCCACTTCTCCAGCTCCTTCGGGTAAAAACTTACAGTTTGTAATTCCCTTGAAGGTGTAGGACGGATTTGCCATTTCCGTGCTGATCATCTTGCATACACAAGCAGACATCATCTTCCGTTTTCACCGTGGACCCCTCGCCCTGACACCAGCAGATATCAATCTCGGTTAGTCTTGGCCTGGTCGTCTTGGCATTCGTTGCCGGCGGCAACTTGTCCCTTCTGCCATTTGTAACGGTCCAAGCCTTCCTTCCTTCTCTCCGTTGGTCTGTACTTCTAAGAGTCTTTTTGGAATAATTCGCTTGGTCCATCATATAATATTTGTTGACTGCGGATATGCTTGACTCACGGCCGGTGGTCGTCTTCAGGTTCACGGAAGAAACTTGGAGCTTCTCAACCGGGTTGAAGAATGTATTCCAGGATTGAAGCAGGTTAGCTTCGCATCCGTAAATCAAGTCTACAGGCCTCAGGCCAAGTCCCGAAAAGCTTCCCCAGACCACAGCCTGAACCCGCAGAGCGGGTCCAACTCCTGCCAAACTCTTGCAGTGTCACTGCTTGGAGCTATGTGCTCTCCGATGTCAAGTGCAGTTCAGGGTTCGCGGCTCATGGATTGAAGGCATAACTCTTTTGGACTTGGGTTGCTCGACACTTGCGCTTACTGTCCAAGTGCGGACGCATGTTGAAGCCGGGGGGATATTTGAAGCTGTTTCCGGGCTCAATCTGTCGTCTTCTATAGGTTCTATTTGGAGGATGTTTCTAAAGATTCGATATGCAGAGGTGCTCCGCAAATCTTCGGCTCCTTTACGCTCTCCGTGGTGGGAGCGTCGGCGCAACAAGTCGCTGTCGCTGCTTGTCTTGGGGCATTGGACACGCTTGGTTGTTGGCCTGCATCGCACGGAGTTTGATTTTGCTTTGTATCCATTGTATGTCCAGCCTGCAGCCGCTGTAGCTGCGATCGCAGAAGACATCTCCCACATGTGCACAGCTTCACGGGCCACCTCCCTGCTTCGCGAATTCAAGCAAGCTTTACTTTGACGCTGCCTGCAGTGAGCAGCGGATGCACGAGTAACCGGGTCGTGGATTCCGCTGGCAAGATAGCCCCCGCGATCCAGGGAGCAGAAGGGCTTTACGTGATGCAGATCCGGCACTGCCTCGTTGGGCATTCGCCGTCACGTCCACCTAGCGGCAATGCTACCTTGCTTCCGCACGAACTCGAGTCAGCCCGGGAAAGTTTCAAGTCGTCTGCGTTCTGAAAGATGACGTACAACACCCAGCAATACCGTGGAGCTTTGAACTCCACATCCCCACGGCCGTTTCCCTGGCTCAGGCTGCCAAGGCAGCCCTCTCCAAGGTCTTGCCGCGGGGTTTTGGAGAAGAGTGTAGGATGTCGAATTTGTGTTGAATTTGGACATTCGCGCTCACGACTGAACAGTCGCCAAAGTCATGAACACTCGCCGTCACAGCAGGCGTTGTATGTAGTTGTAATCACAGTTGCAGTAGTATCAGTGGCAGAAGAAGGACAAGGATGAGAAGTCTTGGTTGGCACGATTCCCGAATTCGGGGTAGTAAGAGAAGTAGAGACGAGGAGGAGCAAGAGAAGAAGATGACGCATCAGCCACAAAAGTAGCCGCACTGATGTTACTTGCCACAGGCCCTTGGAATTCCTCTCGTCTCGTTGATCGTCAGCGCCACGCCTGCAGCTGCCCGGCGACTGAGCAGCGGTGCTGGCGTCCAAAGGTGGCGCGTGCAGTACCAGGCGCCCTGGCCTCGTCCCCAGGAAGTTCGGGTCTCTTCTTTGAGTTTGCATGTCCGTCTAGCTGACTGTCCGTCTGTATGTTATGTGTGTATATATATATAGCTATATATATATATGCATGTATGTATGTCTGTCTGTCTGTATGTATGTATGTCTTTATGTATGTGTATATCTTATGCATATACATATATATATATATATATATATATATGTATATGTATATGTATATGTACACATATATCTGTATGTCTGCATGTATGTATGTACGTATGTATGTGGTAGGTAGCAACTTCTTCATGTCGTAAGAATAGGCAGATAGAGTCGTAGAAAGGTTAACAAAGAAGAGGTCTGATGGATTCCGCGTGCATGGACGGACAGCAAGATAGAAAACTCGACAAACTGTAAGTATTGTAGCTGTCTGATTTTTGCTCGCTATCTGCCTATGTATCAAGAATCGTCTTCTACCTAGACGAACTCCCCGAGCAGTATCGCTGAATTCGCCCCCGGATGGGGGACTCCTCGACACATTACCTAAGATTTCTTGTTTTAGGCAACCCCTATTGTAATTAGTGTAAACAGCAAGACATGGAGAAATCCTCAGGCCAGGGTTTCCCAACAGTCGCTTGGGAACATCGTGGCCGCAGCCCGTTCTTTCGGAGCCGACCCGACGCCCTTTGCCGTCTCCCGGCCAGGTGGATAGAAGTGCCAAGGCTTGGTGTGAACTTGAGGATTTGTAAGTCTTGCAGGTGTCGGGTGACGCGAGGCTGTGGGCTTCCGATTGTGGGGCTTTAAATGTCACTGCTTTCTGCTTTTTGCTTGCGCCGACGGAAACCAAGGCAGACTTGGCTGGCCAATTGGGGGCAGTCGGCATTGATTCCACGTCCCTGGTGGTGGAGGACCTAACTGGTCTCACGCTCGTAAATTACCGCAGGGGTTTTGTGAAGCCAGGTTGATGTGGAATGGGCTCTTACTTAGCTCACGCCTACCAGCAAAAGTCAAGACAGCACAGATCTGCCTGCGAAAACGACTTTCTGGAGCCATATGGCCTTGAAACTTAGGGCATCGGTTTGTTTTCTCTATGGCTCCCGAATGTCATACTCACAGGCATATCTGCACTGTCTTGACTTTTGGCTGCAGCATGGGTGCAGAGCTCATATTTCTTCCTTCCAGATAATCCGGGCTGCCCTAGCACTGTCTTGACTTGCTGGCAGGCGTGGGTTCAGAGCTTTTTTTTTACAGCAAGTTGGCGGGACCAGAGCGAAATCAGCCCTCCCCCCACTCTCGCACCCACCCCCCCAACCCCGCCCCCCTTCCCAAAGCAAAGTTCTTGAAGCGCCTAGAATCCAATGCGAAGGCTTCCAAATCCGAAAACCTCCAGAAAAGCTCGCGATGATTCAGGTACGTGTCAGGACCTAAATCAACCTGAACGGAATGTACTTGCATGCTGCCCTTCTGGCGATCTTAAGTGCGGTCGGAGGTCTTGTCTGAGCGCGTGGGGCATCCCCGCATCATTTCTGTCCCCAGTGCCGGCACGCCATGTCGTTGAGTTGTGCAGGATTTCGCAGAGTTGGCAGTGCGGGCCTCGACAGAGGGTTGGCCTGAGGGTAACACCAGAAAAAGCCACGGTTCGAGGTGAAGGGCATTTCACGGCAATGGTTGTATCACAAACGTGCATGTGCAAGCTTATGGTAGCGAGCTTCAGACCCTTCGAGACGAGCTCGAGCTCGGCTTAGATGTCGAATTCCCGTGCTTTTGCGGATCCGGGAGCAGCTGCGTTCTGTAAGGGTTTGAAGCACCTGATGACTGCTCTTGGGGGTCAGCTTGATGATGGTCAAGTTTCTTTGATGTTCAACGCTGGCAGCCGCCAACTGAGGTGGTATATTCTGAGTCGACGATGAACGGCTCCGATCCCATCCCTGAGGTTCGCCGGCGAGCCTAGCAAGTCCCAGCAGGTACATTGCGTTCGATGCCGTTTTTACTTCCGACTGTTGACACGTGTTGCACGTGCTTGTCACTTGAGCTGCTACATTGTGTCTGGATGTTGTAAAGTCACATGATTTTCCCCGGTGACGACGACGATGATGTTGTTCTTGCTGCTGCTACTGCCACTGACTGCCGCGGTCGTGTTGTCGTTCTTGCTGGCATTCGCAGATTCCTGCTCTTTCGGGCCAAGGTTACTGCTTGGAACGATTCCGACCCTGTCAATGAGACCCGAAGGCTGAGGACGCCTCTTCTCTTGGACGGTTTTTGCATGGAGCTGACGTCGTGCGATGGGACATGATGAGACCTTCCGAGCCGGACTGGAGTGATGATGTCGTGCGATCATCAGGATTTACGGCCAAGTTGACGATGTTTCCGATGTGGAAGATGTTTCCGATGCAGTGGAGGACTGCTCGCCTTTCATTTTACACCTGACCTTGACATATCTTGAACTGTTTCCCAGAGTCAGGGGTTGGCAACCCCAATCCTGCGACCGCTGCCCCGCTTGTGCCAAGGCCAGTTGCAGCTCAATAGCCAGGAGTTAGGAGACATTGAGCATCGCGCCCTCTGCTATGTGTTCACGTCCCGACTGGGAGGACTCGCGTCGACTGGCATCTGTCACTTCGGCGTGGGGAAACGCGTCTGTGGCTCGACACGCAAGCCTTTCCCCCAAAGATCCCAAAGTCAAAAGGATTCCATGTCCTGTTCGCGCCATGCACTGAGGTTTGGTGTCGTGGGCCTGAGCTTGGAAATGTCTCCGTCGGTCCGAGGCTTACCGCTGAGTATAGCCCCCCGAAGGTCGAGGGGCAGAATCCCTTCCGACCCGAAAACCCTGGGGCCCGAGGGCTAGGCAGGACTGTTTAACACTTTCTCTAATCTCCGACCCGAAGTTCAAATCACCTTGGTTCCGGAATGCACAAGCACAAGCCGGCTCCGGTTTGTGCATTGCGCTGTTGTTGCGGATAGTGCGCGTGGAGCTAGCTTAGGCAACAGTTCGCTGGAAGTGCCACCCGACATGCAACTCTCGCCCTACAGCTGCTCGGCTTCGGGTGTCGTGTTGCAGTCTTGACACTGTCCCCCCGCGAGGGTTCTTAAATTGGCAATTGCGCCCTAGCGTCTCAGTGAGGCCTTTCTTTAGCGTCCACGAAGCTTTTCTCAAGGCTACTTCTTGGTCTATGCGGCATCCAGTTTGGAGGAGCAAACGACACCGGCTTTCCTCCAGGCTCGCCAGGGCTGTCCAGCGCAATTTGCCTCATGACTCATGACCAACATGCTTAAGCCACGAGTGGCCACCAAACCTGGGTTTAAGCCCGGCCTGTACGCATTTACATCCATTTACGGCACTTTGGAATGTCTTGCTCTTCGTAGCGTTGCAGGTCTACGACATGAGTGCCAGTGTCTCGAACATCCAGTTCCGAGGGCAGGAGACGGGGACATGTCTCGTCGTGGCAAGGGGATGTAAGATGGGTGGAACATGAGACACTCAAGCAATCGGGCGGCTTGGGATTCAGAGTTTCGAAAGGCCAGCGGAGGCTTCAAGGTGTCAGGATACACTTATAGGCCGCAACGGATTCGATTTACTGGCAGCAAACACAAGAACTAGTCAGCCAGTCTCTCACCAACCCACAGAATCTACACTCGCAGCCGCGATCAAGCCTCTGTGCCGTCGCTGAAAAGACGGCCTTGCCAGGGACATGAGCAGGTTCATGTTCTGACAGAGACCGCTATCATCCCTAACCGACAGTGCTGAGACTTGCACCTGACCCAAGTGCACATGTTGTCGTGCCACCACGGCATCCCGAAGACTACAAGTGACGAATCCCAAAGCCCTTTTGGAACGTCGAGGTCTTCGTTGAACACTCATCTGCAAGCCCCTCAGCCTTAATCACCAATGCCTTATGTAAACACCAAACGAGCACCGACCCATAACACAGGATTTGGATCTTGATCACCTTGGAGGCACGCTTTCTTGGCAGCCCCCTCACCTGACAGAGCGTGTATCTGTGCTGCTTGGACCGGAAAAGCATGTTCGGCCGGAGTGTATTTGCAGATGTTTGCAGTTTCGCTGTTGATGCACTTGGGGTTTCAGGCTGAAGGAATTATTCATTCCTGTTCCTGAAAGTTGAAACGACATGCTCCGCAGATTTGCTTTATAATGTGCATGGGGTACAGTAACCGACTGTCGCACCCGAAGCATCTCCAATGTCAGGTTGTGAGGTTCGAGAAGCTGAGAACTCGAGCTCTGATAGGAGGCTCTCGAGGTCCCAAGAAGGTCCCAGGCCAGGTTAGGTTCAGCGAAGGTACGTGGTCTACTTGGCCGAAAGCGCCTTCGGCATCCGCCGGTCGCAGCTCGGCCCGGAGCTGCCCAGGGAAGCCACGTCCCAGGAGGCTGGCATGATGCATAGCCTGCACTGCAGAGCTGGTCTCATCATGATGTAGGCTTAGACTCCCCGCCATACAGGATTCCGGAAGCTTTGAGTGAAGTTGGCGCTTGCTTCCGTCCTCAATCGTACTGAAGCCCATGCAAGAAGCAGGCTTCACTAGATGTTCAGAGCCAGATGCCCGGCCACAAACCCTGGGCCCTGTGAAGGTGCCTCCAGATACACTGCGCCTATCCTTCAACCATTTCACCATCTTCACCAAGTCGACATTGGCGGAAGCTCATCCACAACGTGACGAGATAATCTGCTTTCAGGGATATTGAAGCGCCGAGACAACATGTCCGTGCAAATCGTGGGCCCAGCGTCGCAAAGCAGCGAGCGGAGGTCTCTAACTGGCAGGGGCATCAGAAAATCAAGAGTGTGATTGTGAAATTTGAGACATTTGTCGCAGGGCTTACTGCGGGGTGCAATCATTGTTAGTTGGCAGATCGGATGCAAGGCGCAAGGCTCCTTGTCCCATGAACAGCGGTGAACGGCCTACTACCATGTACCCGTAGTACCCGGCTCAGTCCAGGAGCAAACAACTCCTGCTGCCCTTGCGTTCTTTGACGAGCCGCCGGACTGTCAAGCAGAAAGTCAAGTCTGTCGGTACCTAGCCTTTCCAGAGCCACGCAACTTAAGCAAGAAACTCTGCTCATGTGAGGTTTGCCATGGCGGCGAACATGAGCTTCATCGACGAGGACCTGGACGAGTCTGAGATTGGCGGCAATCTGACTTGGTACCCCCCAGCAGATACCAGCGAGGTATCAGATTCTTGACGCTATAAGACACGCATTTCCGACCTTTCGCTACGCTACGGGATAAGTCAGCTGTTCAGGGAATGGGCTTCAGTATTTTCGGGCGAGGAAATCTCGCAAAAAGAGATGTGCCATCCATCCACGGACGGAAACAGCTCGAGAATCGCTGATCATGGTGACTGAGGACTATTTGGTGTACCTGGCCGAAGATCCAGCTGGCAGAAATCGGCAACGCAGCTGCACAAAACTGACAGCTGCGACACCGTTTGGCCAGCCCGGAAAATTGTCGGGGGCAAGGAAACCACCCAAGCGAGTGCAGGGATTGATTTCGAGATGTAAATTGAATGCATGCATACGGCATACATGAAAACGGCCACCACACTCTTTTGTACGATCCTTGTGGGTGCATAGCCGCTATGACTGTGCCCAACAAGTGATGGTGCAAGGCACACGAGCCACTCAAGAGCAATATCGGCGGAGCCTGCACATGCAAAGCAACAGGAAAGCACAACCCACGCAGCTACACGCTCACATAGTCTTCCTGGAGGTTGTCCGTCCTGCGGCCAGTGTCGGGGTCGTGCACGTCGACCACTCATGGAGTATCTAAGCAGTCACAGCCTTCAGCTCACAGGCTTCACTCCTTGGGAGGCGGCTGAGCGAAGCCGCGAAGCCTCGCTCTCTGTTCCAATGACCCGCGAGGTCTTTGGTTGGCGTCGTTGAAGTTGGGACACATGACTTTGCCGTTCCACCGGACACGCCTCTTCTTTCCTTCACGCACCTGACGCCTGGCTGGATTCAGGAAGGGTTTCTTTCTCAGAAAATTAACCGCAAGAGAAGGCCATGGGGAAGGCGTCAGTCGACAGCAGCCCAGGACCATCTTCGCGAGGTCAGAGCTTGTGGAGCAAACGACGCCCATGGCCCTTCCCATCGTTGATTCTGTGAGCAGCGCAGCTGGGTTGAAGAATCGTGAGGTGTTCATCCCAGCGAAAATAGCAGCATGACGGCACATGGACTTGGTCAAAGTTGCTGAGGTTTCCAACGTGAGTTTCACGGACCTGGACCTCGATGCAGGTGACCTGGGCGGCAGCCTGGCTCCTGGGCAGCAAAGCAACATGAAGCAACGATCATGCGCCATGTCACACCTCAAGTCAAGGGTTGCGATCTGAGCCCGGCCTCATAGACACAGGTGGACATGTCACACTCCGTACTCCATGCCAGGGCTTGCAAACGGGACGGCAGCACTGATGATACGGCTAGGAGTTCAGAACGCAGACGTCGGCCAATGTTGTAGCAGCGACTACAACGCAGGAGTGGTCGCTCCCGTCAAGCGACATCGAGCTCTGTGGCCGGCAATTGGAGTAAATATCTTGGCTTGAGCGAAAGCAAGATATCCGGAAGGGCTTGGGTTTCAGGATTCAGGAGGGGGTTGCCATCGAGGATCCACAATTCTGCATAGGCCAAGAAGTCCCTCTACGACTGCGACTGAGGTCTGGCATAAGGATGCATAAGGCATAACATCAGCATGTCTTGGGGGCATGACGCTCCCTTCATCTCCCGCCCAAAGGCTCTTAAAGAATCTTCACAGGCGTAAGGAGCTTGTATGCCGATTGAACCCACAGTGCAACCAGACAGGTTGGTGGAGTCGTACTACGTGTACTTTGCCGCGAGCGCTTGGGCTGCAGTTGCTTCCCATGTGGTTTGGCGTCAGTGCACAGGGAAAGCATCTAGGGGCTGCATTCCAAGAGTGCTGAAATCCCCAACCGTGGAGCGGCAAGTCGAACCTGTCAGGCGACACTGGGTATGGCAGGAAGCTGTTTTCGGTGGTTGATCCCTCCGCTGCCTTGCAGGAGCTCTTCTTTCGTCAGTGTCAGTTTGTGAAAGAAGGGCAGCGACATTGAAGGGTTTTCTGATATGCGGCTGCATAGGTCGCGCTGCCGTTCTTGCTTTCCTTCTTTGTTGCATTCAGCTTTGCCCTCTCATCAGGAGATCCTGGGGGATACAAAGATCGAATCCTTCACGCATCTGCCACCCGGTTTGCACGGCAGGCAAACAAAGCTCCAAGGCATGCTGTGCCCCTGTGAACCAGGCTGGTGTACACCAAATCGCCGTTGGTTGAACAGTTGCTTGGCTACGAGATTTCAGTGCCGAATGACCCGCCACGATCATCGTTCAGCAATGTTTTCGCAAATCCTGTGTTCGTCATATACTCTGGACTCTGGATCCTGTGGTTCCTCGCACACATTCTCGCTGAGAAATTGCCACACGGACGGACCGCAATCGGTTCCAGCATTGTACCTTTGAAGTCCACATCGGACCATGCGGTGAACCGCTGCCGTAATCCGCAAATCCTGAACCATCGGTGCACAGGACAACTCCTGCGTCTGCGGCTATCTCAGATTCCGCAGTGACTGCCTTGAATCTCAGTCTCTTGGCTGTAGTGGGCCGTAGCGGCTTGCGAGCTTAGGGGCCATGATGCCAACAAAGTGTGCACAGTCCCTTCTGGATCTAGCAGGTCTGAGCATGCCCTGACCACCTAAGGTTTCTCTGACTTCGACTTGGACCAAGAGGATCTGGGAGGGAACCTGACGTGGACGGAGCCGGAGGACTTGCAGTACGTGGACGTTTATCGGGCTCCCCTCTTGCAGCTGCGAAACGTTTCTCTGCACGGGCTTTTTGAATTCTGGACGGGCAAGGGTTCCGCCTCCGAGAGAT
Organism: Symbiodinium sp. CCMP2592; assembly: GCA_905221615.1. Classification (NCBI taxonomy): domain Eukaryota; class Dinophyceae; order Suessiales; family Symbiodiniaceae; genus Symbiodinium; species Symbiodinium sp. CCMP2592. The sequence goes on along the minus strand of CAJNDT010000293.1, from coordinate 189,350 downwards.
CGTTTGGGCATCTTTTCCAAAATTGCAAGCCCACTGGGATGTGACCCAGCACGTCTAAGTTACGAAAGTGTCGCATCAGCCGTACACCAGATTCAATTCCAAACCCTGTACCGCGTCCAGACGATGAGTGGCCGCTGAGGTCTACATGGCAATCGCAGAAGACACCTCTGACAACGGCACAGACCCGGTGCTGGCCGCTTGATTTTCGGTAGCGGCGGGTAGGCACCAAAGCTCCGCAGCCCAGGCCGAACCTTAGGAGCCGATTAACCCCTGAAGTAAATTGTGTTTCTGGAGTCCTGGAGCACATATTTCGAGCCGGGTTTGCGCTCGTGGCAATGCTTTTTTCGGGCTTGCTGCGGAAAGCTTGCTGCGGAGCCGGCGGACCCTGCATTCGAGCCTCCACCTGCCTCTCAGGGCGGCGGCAGTGGGCTTGAGATCGTCGAGCGCGTGCTGTTTGCTTCCATCCCTGTTGGCACGACAGAAGCTCGGAAGCAGAAGTGAAGCCACCTGAGCACTAAGCCAACAGCGCTTTGACCTGTTTGCGCCATTGGATGTGGCTTGCTGAAAGGGGGTTGCTTCGTTTTCGCAAGGAGCTGGTGGTTCCTCCAGAGACGCCATTGGCCAGCAATTCAAGCCGCATCTTCACCCATTTTCTCATCTATGGCCAGTCCAGCCTTGCCGAGCAGAGCACCCCAGCAAGCGGCTTGGTGGAGATGGCATGAGATGGCACTGTCACTTCCGAGCGGGGTTCTGGGTGTCCGTGTCCATATGCATTGTAAGCATGCGTCCCAAAGCTTCGGTCGCATGCGAGGTTTGTTGATTGAAGATTTGGCCGCGAGCGCTTCGGCGGTGAACTTCACCGATGAGGACCAGAGTTGTGACCAGATTCCCTCCGGCGACCGTGATCCCCAAAACCAACAAATTGTCAAGCGTTTAGCTCCAACCTCCCCGCAGATCTCAGACGGCAGGATCTGGACGAAGGCGAGCTCGGTGGTAACGTCACGTGGGTCGAGCCCGAGGAAGACCGGGGTCGGCTGCAGTGGTACCGCCGCCCGGCCCGGCAGCAAAAGACATGAAGTGGGGATCGTGATGTCCTAGTGTCCTAGTATGTATAGCCGTGTAGCCACTGCTCCCTGGAACGCAAACCCATGACCAGCATGGAATCGCTGCAGAAGTCCCACAGCGATGGAAGAAGCCCTCGAGCGCTGCATGTGCGGTGATCCTAACTCCCTGCCCTTCAACTCCAAGACCCAACACAGGTCTCTATCTGCAAGACCCAGATGGGCTCACGCGTCGCCAGGTCGAGGAGGCATGGCTCCGGTGCTACAAGTAGTGTTCCGTTTCAGATACAGGGCTTTTCGACCCCTCTATGTAGGTTTGAGAGATCATCCCTAGCTTCTCTGGCAGCGACGTTGTTCGACGCAAGGTTTGCTTGAACTTGTTTCTGAGTCGGATGTCGATTGTGCCTCCCTGACGAAGACGTTTCGAGCGGTGTTTGATTTGAAGACGGTTCGAGCGGTTTTTGATTTTACGATTGACCCGTTGTTGCTCTGCCAAGTATCGTATGTACACGTTTCCGGGGTCTTGTCTTGATTGAGGACGTTGCTGCTGGCCAAAGCTCTGCCGGAATTTTAGCCGAAACAAAACAAGATGCCTCTTGACTGAAGTGATTCACTCTCGGAGTATTGCTATGGGCTATAGCTGTAACTGTGGTATCTTGCTTCACGATCCTTGCAGGAGATTTCTGGCATTCGCGATCCGAAGCATTAAAGCCCCCGATGTCAAGCATGTCCTCGTTTCATGCGACAGACTCAATTCGATGGAATGTCCCATTCAGTGATGTAGACTTGGGGGTAAACTCTAGCACGGTCTGGTAAATATGGGGTTTGTGATCAGGATCCTTCATCCTGTAGCCGATTTTGGGCGGGTGTGCGTTACCCATTCCAGATACACCGGTCAGAACCTCCGTTACACCTCCGTTACAGCCTACTACGTACAGCGCTCCCTCTCTTCCAGGCTCCAAAATCTGAAACGGAGAGGGCCGAGGGTGCAATTACAGCCAGCACAGGTCCACAGCATGATAGGCCCCATACTCACAAGACCCGAAGGCACGGCATTCTGAGCCCTAGTTAGTTTCATCAACTGCCAAGGGCTTTAGCCATCTGGCCGTCTACACCGTGAGCATGCTTGCAGAGCAGACGACACCGGCAAGCCTTGCCATTCTTGACACGGCTCCCTTGTCGAAGTCATGGCCCCTCTGTAAGAACATCACAGTCCCCGGGTCCGGCTCTGGCACCCGGTCATGGTCTCGAAGACTGTGCCCGACAACCCTAGCTCAGCCCATCTCAGCCCCAATTTTCGCCGAACAAGGAACCCGGCTTTGTCGGCTTGGGCTTGATTGGCTTGATGGGTTGCAAGCGATTCAACTTCGGATGCTCGTTCAAGGCTCGGTATCTACCGGTTCCAGCAGTGGCCACAGGGTTTGGACGGAAACCACCAACGCGAGGATGTGGAAATGTTGGAATCATAACATCAAGGATTTCCGGCCTGCGTTGAAGCCATGACCCGAATGCCATGAACCCCGGTCGCCGACCCGGCATGCACAGCTCTAGCGACTGTCTTGGCTTGTTCATTGGACCGGCGAGTGAAGTGCCTGAACAGAGCTGACACCTGGCACTCGACATCATTCCAAATCCTTAACATTACTGCACCCAGGATGTAAGTTCCCCCTAAACTCCTCGACATATAGAAACCCACAGCACACACTTGCCTGAAATGTTTCAGGTTGCACGACCCTCCAACTTGACTTTTTTTGCCCCTCGGTGGCAGCTCACTCGAAGGACCCCAATCTGCAATTATGGGCTGTCATGGGCTCTGGGCACCAGGATCTCGACCTTGACCTGGGCCATCTTGGAGGCAACCTGACCTGGCAAGAGCCCGCGGACATGAGCCAGGTCACCCACTATGTGGGGAGCTCGGTCCTTCTGTGTCAGTGGAAGGTGGCTGCGCGATGGGGGTCAAGCTTGAAATTGTTTCTTCGTTGGCGTTCAGTCACACAAAGCACACAAGCGATTCCCTGAAACTCGAGACTCTTCGCACCCCGTCGCATATCCTCAACTTTGACCCAGTCGTGTCCCAGGTGGCGTACTTCGCGGAGGTGCTCAGTGAGAATGCAGCCCGGCCTATAGCGCAGGCTGACAAGAGCCCTTCCCCGGTGCCGATGCGATGGCTCTGCTTGTGGCTGGAATTCCTTTCGGCCATGAGAGGGCCTGCTGTTGCAGCCCTTAGTTCAGGCGAGAGTTTCCCCAATCCCCAATCTGGTTTCACGGCAAACTTCCATTGTCAAATGGTGAGTGGATGTCTGTTCTTGGAGTTCGATACGGAGCCGCGTGCATCGCGATGTGCTGAGGAGACAGCGTGCGTGGTGCTGGGGAGTGTGGTGGCTCTCCTGACAGGCCCGGGCGGGGCATCCCTGAAACTGGAAAAGCAAACAGCAAACCCGAGACGTAACAGCCGCCCCCTCGACAGGCGACTTTGTTTTCGACCTCGACGGCGCGTCAGAGGCACAGGTAGAGGAGGCAGCACGGCAGGCGCTGGCATCTACTTTGGATGTAGAAGCCTGGCGTAATCAGTTCCGAGTTTGGTGCCACGTGCAGAGCTGTGGGTTCGACTCATGGGAGTTTGGTGGCACAGAGTCTGTGGATTCCGAGCTTTTCAGCAAGGATTTTGTGGTTGTAAACTTCGAACTCAGATCCGTCTTGCTGCAGTGCAGCCAGAGTGCCTCGCCTAGCGATGCACGTGCTCAAGAACCTGACGTGTTTTTTCCATGCCCCTGGATTATGCTGTGGGGAATCGTAGACAGTTCTTTGACTGGGCCTGCGAACACACAGCCGTGGTAAAGACGAGTCACCGCTGCAATACACTGTCCCTCAGGATGCTGGTCACCCGGCTGCAGGTGCAAGCAACAGCACAGGACTTGCCGTCAGGTTTGGCATGTAGAGTGTAGGCCATGGCACGCAGAGGGAGGGATTTCTCGGCTGCCCAATTGTAGAAGTGCTGTTGCCAATCTCAATGTGACAAAGTTGGCATGGGCATTGGTGAAGCCGCGGCAGTCTTGAACCGATCACGGCCAATCCGAGATCCTGCATGTGCTGTGCACCGCTTCAAAGCAATCGGAGCTTAGGATGTCGGGTTGTTTGCATTCAAGAAAGCAACAACCTTCAATGTGTCAAGCACTCATGCGTGTTTGGTTTCTGGTGGGCGTGGGACACTGTGAACGGCCACATGCTGTGATCTGATATAACTCCTTTGGTTGAAAGCACATCTTGATCAAAAGCTGAAGTGCCTGGAGCTTATGCAAGCAGCATACAGATCTTACACCTTTCCTTGCTAAGCACCTTGTGGCTGATAAGGTCAGCTCATCATCACCGTCACTTCGTTGCGGCGACTGGAAGAGGCCTTTGCTCAGTCGATTTCTGGTCTGGTTTCGCGACCTCGGTTCTCGCTGTGTCAACTCAAATCTTGTCTCGTCCGGCATTGTCCCAGCGACCAGGAGCTCGGAGAAGCACGCCGGCTTTCAGCCAAGAGATGGGAGGCGGGCATTGCAGGGCATTGCGCAACTAAGTTACTTTCTCCTGTTGTCCCCCAGAGCCTGCAGACGAGTCGCCCCTCCGTTATCATAATGATCCAACTCCCCCCCTGAACTCCCCCTCCGAATGGAAAAGCTTGCTAATCTGTGTCCCATCTTGAAATCCTTGATTGGGAAAGCAGTGGCAAAGTAATAAGTGGTAAAGCAAGGGCCGAAACATCCGTCTCGGAGAAAGCCCTAGCGGCCTGCCCAGCCGACCCCCGAACCCCGCCCAACCCCCACCGAACGGCCCGAATCCCCTTCCCGTTTTTGAGTAGGGCTTGAGGGAACGCACGTGCCTGCGTACCTGCTCAAACAAGGGGGGGGTTACCGTAACTCGAACCTGCCGAGTTACGGTAGCCACCTCCCCTGTTTCAGGGATGCGTGCGAGCGTGCGTGCAGGTAGGGTGTTTTGGGCTGCGCGGGCTCGCGGGGGGGTTTCGGGCAGGGCGGTGCAGCCCCCCTCAGATTCTTAGCTTTGAGTGTTCCTACCACTTCCACATTCTGCTTGCCTGGCAGGCTTCAGGGGGGCTCAGATTCTTAGCACATTCTTAGCCGGGGTTTGACCCAAGGTCCAAATAGGCATTGAGGAGGCCGCAAATCCACTATGCTAAAGCAGTCTTCCACACCTTTCCGCAAAGGTTTCCCACTTGGGACCTGGTCTCCAGCCTGGGAACCAGCCCTAATAAGAGCCTAATAAAGTTAAGGATCTGAGGGCTCAGATTCTTAATTCGGAGGTTTTCTCAGGTCTCCAGCTTGGGAACCAGCCCTAATAAGAGCCTAATAAAGTTAAGGATCTGAGGGCTCAGATTCTTAATTCGGAGGTTTTCTAACGTCTCCAGCTTGGGAGCCAGCCCTGATCAGAGCCTATGAAAGTTCAGAATCTGCGTGCTCAGATTATTAATTCGGAGGTTTTCTAAGGTCTCCAGCTTGGGAACCAGCCCTAATAAGAGCCGATTAAAGTTAAGAATCTGAGAGCTCAGATTCTCAATTCGGAGGTTTTCTAAGGTCTCCAGCTTGGGAACCAGCCCTAGTAAGAGCTTATTAAAGTTAAGAATCTGAGGACTCAGATTCTTAATTCGGAGGTTTTCTAAGGTCTCCAGCTTGGGAACCAGCCCTAATAAGAGCCTATTAAAGTTAAGAATCTGAGGGCTCAGATTCTTAATTCGGAGGTTTTCTACGGTCTCCAGCTTGGGAACCAGCCCTAATAAGAGCCTATTAAAGTTAAGAATCTGAGGGCTCAGATTCTTAATTCGGAGGTTTTCTAAGGTCTCCAGCTTGGGAACCAGCCCTAATAAGAGCCTATTAAGGTTAAGAATCTGAGGGCTCAGATTCTTAATTCGGAGGTTTTCTAAGGTCTCCAGCTTGGGAGCCAGCCCTGAATAAGAGCCTATCAAAGTGAAGAATGTGAGGGCTCAGACTCTTGATTAGGGGGTTCCCTTTTAACTTTTGGTTCAACAAAATTCCGAGCTAAGAATGTGCCCCAGATTTCAGGGGGGGCTCAAATTCTTAAGTCGAAGGCGGCATGACACGGGTGGAGAAATAACAATTCGCAGGAAAATTCAGCCCCTCAAGTTCTTAAGCAATGAATTCTTACCCAATACTTCCGCTGTATTAAGTATTAATTAAGCTCAATTAGGGATTTCAAGGATGAGACACAGATTAGCAAGCTTTTCCATTCGGGGGGGAGTTCAGGGGCGGGGGGAGGTAGTCTATGCATTACGTCAAGTAATGGTCGTTCTCTGTTCCCATTCAGGTGTCCTATATCGCCGTGGTGCCGGTGGAGCTGGCATCCGATGTCTGGACCTGAGTTGTTGTCCACCCTTGTGTGCAGGAACTTCCCGAGATTCAGGGGGCTGTCAAAACCATCGATACACCTGCACGACCATGACGACCGGGAAGACCACCAGCCAGTAAAAGAATAAAGGGAGACAAATGCCACGACACCCAGAGACGATCAGGAAGGAGACCATCAACACTTGACCCCATCGAAGACGTCCTTCGGAGTGGGTACTGCCAATTTTCGCAATCAGGCATCGTAAGAACCCTGTCAGACCCACAAAAAATTGCACGCGCCACGACATAGCTCATGCCTAGGGCCTTGGTGTAGCATAAAATACCTGCATGCTTGTATATATAGACGTTACTGTATTGGTCTGTATTGTAGGTATGTATTGCACTGGTATTGTAATGCTGTTGTAACAGCATGTATCAAGTAGGTATGTAATGGTGTGGTTATGTGCATATAGTGTGCACAAAGGTGTATATATATATAGACACACACACACATGTGTGTGTGTGTGTGTGTGTTTGTGTTTGTTTGTTCGTGTGTACACATGCAAGTAACCGTGTATTTGTGTGTGCATGTACGTCCATGAATGTGTTTGCTTTTTCTGTTTTTGTCTGCTGACTGCGTGACATACTCGCACATTCAATCACACAGACAGATAGACTAGGAAGATCTTTAAATGGTGGGTGTTTCAGATGCTTGATCTTTCAAACCTGAATCCTGAATTAGTGCTCGAACTGTGTAGGCTCTTCCCCGCAAGAACGGGGGCAGAGACTTGTGGTGGCTTTTCCGGTGCAAGCTGCAAACTCTGCGAATTTCTGAGGTAGAGGAGGTGGCCGCGGCAGTTAGCAGCGATCAGAGCCGGTTTCAGGCAGCTTTGCGCACGGAAAGCTTGGCTGCCGGGGTGGATGCAGGCCTCCGCCGCAACCAAAGAAGGTTAAGCGATGGTATGAATATACATACATGCATGTATGTATGTATGTATGTATATGTATGTATATGTGCATACTACCTTATTTGTTTAGGTGTTTGTTGATTAAGCAGTTCTTGTTCCTGCATGTAATGATTTGTTTGTGTATGCATGCATCAGTATACATGTACGTGTTTTTTGTGCGTGTACTGCGGAAGATCTGATAATTTGCTGCCTGCTGTGGGAAGCGATTTATGTATTAGCTTACCTTGACATATTCTGCGCTTACTTGCGAGCGTGGTGCATGTAGAGTCCTGCTATTGAACAACACCCGTTTTCTATCACTCATGTTCGCATCTTCCTCTACTTGTCTGCATACTTCGAACCTGTTGACGAGTGCTGCATGCAGGCATGTGACGTTTTCTCCACCTGCTTGCCAACTCTCGCGTAGGTGTGTGTATATGCAGCCTGCATGCATTCATTTGCATATGGTTGATCTCAGAGGTTCGTGGCCGCGCAGGCCCCGACCCGTTAGGCCCTCAACGCTTCGGTGGACGAAGGGTGAGGGCTTCTAAACAAGGATCCGGCAGTTAAATTTGCATGTCGGGGGTTTGTTACTTGGGCTGTCGGGCTTTGTGCCGACAGGCTTTGTTTCCCAGATGGTCGTCGAGAGCTTCGCCCCCGTGCTGGTGGACGTAGTTCCAACAACGACCACAACGACGACAAGCTCCAGCATTTCAGCTGCCCTGTTCTCCTGCACATTAATTCCAAAGGGTTTTTCTCTTCGGTGTGTACAGTACCGCCCAATTGACACTGTTTACGTAATTAGCGCCCGTGACAGCCGCCGAAGGATAACACTCGCAACTTCAACAACACAGCGCATGCCTCAATGACATGCTGCCGTTGCCAGCTCTGAAGCACTTAAGTGGGTGCTCAGAGAAACACAGCTCCGAAGGCTTCGTGCTCCCTTCTGCAGGTCTTCTCAGTGTACCTCCCACTGGAATTCTTGGGGTGACAGATGCTGGTGTCACAGCGATGTCCGGAACAACTGTATGAAGCTACTGCTGTTCAGGGCAATGACGGGTTCACTGTAGGTGTTTTCCTTGTCAGGTAAGGAGGTCGCATTACAAAGCAAGCCGTCTCAATTCTGGTGCACATAGAAGAGTTGTTGGTGATTCACAAGATTTTGGCATTGGAGCCAAAGGCACCACCAGCACCACATCCTCAAGTACCTCGAGTACGACGAGTACCAGCACGAGCACGACTGCAACGTCCAGCTCCAGTACAAGCACCTCGAGCACGAGCAGCTCCACTTCGGAATCTTGACAGTCTCAGCCCTTTTTCTTTGTTCAGTTAGGCGCGACCTCAGGGCCAAGCTTTAGGCCCTCAGCTCCGGTTGAGGCGACCAGCAGCACCTCCACGACGACATCGAAGACTCGCACGACCAGCACCTCCAGCACCTTGGCCTGGTAGTGTCTGTGCGTGGAATCATAAGCTTTCTGGTTCGCTGGCTGTGGAGGCTCTGTGACAAGGACCAGCAGCACTTTCAGTTCATCGAGCACAACGCCCCTTGCCAGAATCGGCAAGATATCCGATCGAGCCCAGGAGTAGCTCTTCAACAACGCAGCCACCACGGTTCGATTTGTTTTCCCTTGACGGCGGGTCAGCAGAAGAGAAATTGTTTCGGCCGCTTCTCATGTCATCCCGCATCAATGTGGGACTGCATTGCGG
>CAJNDT010000293.1:160293-175293 GCA_905221615.1 Symbiodinium sp. CCMP2592 | reverse complement strand
TTTTTGCCGGCGGACTTACCTGGACGATGCCCCAGCTGGTGCTGCACAGATCGTGATCCCGGCTGAGACCGACACAGGCTCCATGCCTAAAGGTACGAAACCCCAGGATCTCAGAGCTACCCACCTTGTCGGCTCAAGGGGGAGCAACAGTGTGCTGTTTGGATGTTCTCGATGACCCAGGTGGCTTCACACACTTCCTGCTTTACGCCTCGTCGGCTCTGGCGGAGCAGTCGACACCGTCATTCCTCCGTTTTGACGACTTGCGATCGAGAGCAGCTTTGTGGCACAGCACCTTTAAGCCCTAGTGGGTCAATGCTCACATGGCCGTTCTGCCGGAAGTCTTAAAGTGTGAAGCATCCCTTTTGTTTCGCGGGTAATTTTCCTCTGAGGGTTTCTGAAGAGCCGGACCTGTAGCTGAGGTTGCGAGCCTGAGCTTCGTGGACTTGGATCTCGACGCAGGTGAGCTGGGCGGCACGATCAGTTCCCTGGCAAATCCCTATACGTCTAACTCGGACTCGAACCTGCCGAGCTCATGCCATAAGAAGTCGAGGACTCGCACAAACCACCAACCGGACCGGTGGGATTCGGGTTCCAGTGGAGCATCGTAGGGCCAGGGGTTGCCAAGGCTGTGATTCAATCATCGAGGGTCGCCATTTAGAATTTCAATATGTTTAGCCTGTTCTATTCGGGCTGTGCGAGTCTACTGTTGCTTGTTGCTGGATCATGAGTGAGAGGTCGGTATAAAGTTTGCATCTGGAAGAGTCTTTGTTTAATAGCCCTTTCCCACGTACTGACCACATAAAGAGCATCTCAACAGAGGTACCTCGAACCCGATATATACTGGTAGCCGGTAGCCATGCAAGGACGCTGAGGGTTTCCGGCTCCAGGCCTCAACTCAAGGATGCATTGGGGGCATTAGATTCAGAGTTTGACGAAGCTGTCGCTGCTGCGTGTTTGAGGGGCAGATGTCGGAGCCTTCTGAACTAATGATGCTTGCGGCCTGAATAGAAGAGAAGGAAGCCCGGAGTTGTCATGGAAGCTGGACGAAGCACTGCTTGGAGTTCTTTGCCATCTCTTTGTGCAACCTGTTGGCCTTTTTTGATCCCGCCGTTTTTCGAGCAGCGTCATGGAAAGTGTAAGTACGCTCAAGTATCGGAGGCTCGAAGATGCTATCATGTCACGTCCTTCTTTATAGAGAGGTGAAGACTTGCGGTCGTGTGCACGACCGTCTGATAGACACCGATAGAGCCCAACAAAGAGGAGAAGGCACGACATGACTCAATAGATGCGATAGTGCGACAAATCAGGGGCTAGAGATCTCAGCAGCAGGCTTTTGGTCGGCATATGATGTGACTTTTGACACACCCGTCCACATGCCTGAGGTTGGACAGCTGTTTTTGACAAGCAGTTGATCGCTTCGTACAACATCTACCTGGCCACAAGCTATGAAGGTGATGGCAGGCTTCTTGCCAAAAGTGAGACGAAAAGTCCCGAACCCCTGCGTTGCTATCGGCCGAGCGTAAGGCCCTAGATTCGATGTTCCGCCTGGATGCCCAAAGACGAACCTCGAACACAGGAAGAACCGGTTCCCGAGACGATGCAGTGATATCTTGCAAACATTGCATGATCTCATTCCTTTCTTAAATCCTGCGATACCTGGCATTCAATGCCCAGTTTCAGGCATGCAGACAAAGATGTGTATCCGTGCAAGCCCTAGGCCCGAAGCTCAGACACTGAATTGTGTTGCTCCTACCAATGCAGGGAGCTCCAGCTTGTGTCCACGGAGCTCAGCATTCTACTTCCTCCAGAAACATCCTTGAGGCACAGTGTTTAAGTGTCGGCCTTGAGGGTTCGGCTGTCGGAGCTGCAGAGGTCAAGGGCAAATTTGAATTCTGCGTGGCCTTGGGGTTTCGGTTGTTGATCTTATGACTTATGATTTGGACGACCAGCCCTTTTGTGTGCCACTGTTGGAGGTAACTATGTCGCCAGGGCTGACGATTAAAAGTCACAGTGTAGATCCAGGCACTTCACGCATCTCGTGGTCTACGCTGCATCAGAGCTGGCAGAGCAGACAACACCCGTCGCACTTCTACTTTCAGATGTACAAGCTTCTGTGGCCAATGTGCCACTTGGCTTGCCTATGACATCCAGATGTGTCAGTGGCCTTTGTTTCGTCTCTTGTGATGCGGGGGCAACCTGGAGCATGCTTCGACACTAAGTGTAGACTGGACTAGAATGTGTATCTGCTGCAAGTGCCGGGCTTGTGTTACATGTGGTGATTGCTTCCTCCTCGGGCACAGGCTGCAACAAATACCAGCACCATGTACTCTCCATGCAGCGTTGCAGGTCGTTGTCAGACTATGATCTGGACGAGCACGAAATTGGTGGCACCCTGGTGACACGGTCGCAAGCCCCAGACGCTAAACATTGAAAGCTGACGATAGAGCCGTGAGACGGCCAAGTCGTGACCGAGGTATGGGATGAACCAAGCAACACTGAGCAGGCTCGGCAGCGAGCTGGACCGTGTTCTGGCAGGGGTGTAATGTTCCGGCTTTCTCTGGAGCATCGAGCACACCCTTTTGCGACGGGGCCATGTTGGCTGAGGCTTTTCGCCTCCGTGTGTCTATTGACTAGAATCATGATCGGGCAGCTCCAGACGACAATGCTGTAGAAGCCGCTGTGGCAGCTAAAGAGGCAGATGTAGATTCGAAGTGGCTGCCGAGTCCCGAATATCGCTAGACGACTGACAGCGTCCTCGGTGTATAACATTCTGGCTTTCGCAGCCCAGCATGAACGTGACCCTCGCAGTAGCAGGTAACCCACTACATTGTCTACTTCGCAGACTACAACATGACCAACGATTCTGACATCCGTTCCTTGGTTGCGGGTCTCATCCCCTTTACCTGCATCGCTGAGCAGCGCCCGCACCCATCGACTAGGTCCGGCATTTCACAGCCAGGTAGGATCAACACATGCACATGCAAAGGTGCCTACTTCCAGAATGTCTCTGTTGGCAATGACAGCCTTACGGTCCAGCCAGAGACTCCTTTGATCAACTTTGCCAATGTCGTTCCACGATCAACCCACGTTGCCATCTATACACTCTCCCTGCTGGTGGAACAGAGTACACCGGCTACGCACGCCATAGTGGATGCGTTTGCAACGGTTTCCGGCACGCTCTTTGTCGACAAGGACGTTCCGTGCACTCCGTCTTTCAGTGCTTGCAACAGACAATATTGAAGTACTGCCGAAGAGCCAAGGTTCAGGACAGACATATGAGACATCCACTTCAGCATGCATTGAGTCTGGTGAGGACTTGGACGGAGAGGAAATCGGCGGTCGAATGTCATGGCAGCTGCCTGCACAACTAGAGAAGGTGGCCACCTCAGCATACGGTCTTTAAAGACACCAGTAAGGGGATTGAGGCGACGGGCTTTCGCCTGCCATGTCTCAAGCCAGATGAAGTCAGGGACCAAGCCATTCCAGACAGACCTAGTTCAAAGTCTAGAGTCTGGTGGTGTTTCGTTTGATACGGATCCGGGCTTCAGCGCTTTGAAAGTGTCTCGGAGCCCTGTGTCAAACTAAAGGGTGCTGCCAGACCCTTTCGGGCAACTTCTTGCCAATATGGGGCAGCATGCGACATGTACTCAGATTGGCCCGCACGGCCATCCGACTGTACAGGGTGTTAGAGAGCTGGCTTTCCAACTGCAGATGATGCGCATGTTATTGTTCCGCATTGAATGCTTCTATGTATTGTGTATAGCCAGGTGATCCAGTACAATGTCTACTTTGCACAGGGCGCAGATGGACTCAACAGGCACCTGACTAACTATAACATCAGCATCGTGATGGGCTCGGATGCAGATGCTGGCGCATCAGGAGCCGGCATTCTATGGTCTGGATAGTGTCAGTTTACCCCTCGCCCCCCGCGACGCCGCGGGGTTCGGCTTCTTGTTTTGAGCCAAACAAGCCCCCCCCCCCCCCCCCCCTTCGCTTATTGTCTGGTCCGGACAAGAATCCCTGCACCGCTCCTGGTCTGAGCCGGACAAGAACCCCCCCCTTTCTTGTCATTCCCAGCACCCGCTCTCTTCTTTATAAACGAATCCAACAAAATACACAGATTGGAACCGAGCCCAAACTCATGCAATCACAGTTAGATAAATCACAAATAACTCACAAATCGATCACAAGTTGGAAAACACCGAAACAGCTGATCACAGATTGTTGACAGGCTCAAAACACAAAAAAAGATTAGACCCCGAAATGATTTTTCAAACCCAGGCATTACAACGAAAACAGGGTTTTACAGTAGCAATAGTAGTCGCAACGAGAAGCGGGTGAAGGTTTGGGCTTTTGGCTGTGGGGCTTTCTTCTGAGCGCAGTCTCGGACGAACTGATCGATAATTATCATCTGAACCGGAGAGGACTGGGGAATCCGTTCAGATTTCAAGCGTTTTGGGTGCCATCCCTAGTAACGAACTTGAGTTGACGATAGCTTCCAGACTCGGGCACAGGAGCTGATGACGAGGGCTACCTGGACATCCCGCCGGACACTGCGCTGCAGTCCTTCTCACACCTGCTGGTTTACACTCGCTCGGTGCTTGTCGAGCAGAGCACACCCGACTCTTTCCTCATCAGCGACGCAGAAGCCACGGTCCCTTTGAAGCCTTCAGCCCGCATGCTTTCCACCACTCTTGTGGTTCCGATCCATCAAACCTGAGCAATTGCCATGTTCACACCGCAGCTTCTGGATCTAGCCTCCACGGAGGTCCAAAACGTCAGCTTTCCAGACGAAGACTTGGATCTTGGGGACTTGGGCGGCGTCTTGGAGTGGGTCGAGCCAGAGGAGGTGTCGCAGGCCGCGCACAAGAGCATAGAATGTGAAGCCCGAAGGAAGGGGGGATCCTCAACCACATGACATCATTACCGGCAGTCCTGATTGCAGTTCAGGTCACGCACTACATGGTGTACCTGGCAGAGCTTTCTGGCGATCCAGGTTCCTCTGCCGCGGCACCGAGTCTGTTGCGCATCCGGCAATACGCAGCTGACACTACGCACCTCCGGCAGACATGTTGAGAGCAAGCATTCTGCTTGCGACTGCAAATGCATTTTTCTTGCGCATCCGGCTGCCAGAGGAGGTGTCATGTGATCGTGATGCCAAGTCCCAATGATATCTCATATCTGGGAAGGTGCGGACATCAACATCAGCAACGACAAGGCAGACTTTGCATTTCAGTCGCTGGTGCCGCTAGTGTGCACGTACGTGCAAAAGCATATTATACACCAGTGGCCGGCCGCATGTGTATGCGTGTAGGGTATGTAGCGTACTGTATTCAATACTACTGTGATGAGCTGTACTGTGATGATGAACTGTAATGCGATGTACTGTGATGCAATGCAATGTGGTGCAGGGTAGTGCAATGTACGCAATGTAATGTAATGCACTAATGAAGTGATATGTAATCCATGTAAGCCCGTAACCGTATCTCCTTATGTATGTACGCATGTATGTATCTGTATATATATATATATATATATATATGTATGTAGTTATATATTTATGTATGCATGCATGTGTATATGTATATATATATATATATATATATATACACGCATATATTTGTATATATATATATATATATATATGTGCGTATGTATGGCTCATGCATGCACACATGCATGCATGTATCATTCAGCTACCCGTCTATCCATCTACCTGCCTATCTATTTTCTTTCTATCTATCTGTTCGTCCATCTGTTTATCGAACTATCCAGCTGTCTGTTTATTTGTTTATCTATTTACAGGTACTTATCTATCCATCCATCTATCTGTACACAAAAGACATGTTTCATCATCATGGGAGCCGCCTCACAAAAGAAGCGCCTGACATCGCAGGTGTTGGTGGCCGTGATCTCCGGGTCTTTCTCCTTTGCCTTGGTCGGCGCGACAGTGTTGCAGCTGCAGGAATACAGCTTGAGCATGCTAGGACTTCGACGGAAGCACTTCTTCATAATCACAAATCGCTGTGTCCATGCATCAGTCACCATCGTTGTGAATTGTTGCTGCGCGGTCTTTCTGTTCTCTGAGTTCAGCACCACAGCTCTGAGATAGATAGCGAGAGAAAGAGAGGGACAGAGAGAGAGAGAGAGAGAGAGCGAGACTCTTTCAACTAGATCGTTTCTTTATGGATCCTTCTTCGGGGGACTCGGTTCTTTTTCCACGCCATTCAGACAACCAAGCAAACAAGGGTTAGCCACTCGGCTCCGAGGGCTTGACAAACAAACAGCAACACAAGCAACCCAGCAAGCAAACACACAAACAATCAAGCAAACAAACGAGTGCAAACAAAAAGCCAGGCATGCATGCATGCAGGCATGCACGCACGCGCATACATACATGCATACATACATACGTACATACATAACTACGTACTTTCATAAGCACGTACTTACGTGCATACCGATGTGCATACCTACCTACCTACTTACCTACCCACATACACACCCATCCATCCATCCCTCCATCCCTCCATCGTCCGTCCATCCGTCCCTCCTCCCTCCCTTCATCCATCCATCCATCCACATGTATGTACGTAAGTATGTATGTAGGTATGTAGAGTATGTATGCATTTATGCATATATGTATGCGCATATGTATGTCCGAATGTTTGTATGGATGCATGGCTGGACGCAGCTACTCACACACCCATGGGTACGCGAACTCACCCGCGCACTTGAGGCTTCTCAGGTTGTCGATGCAGCCATTGCAGCCTTGGGATCTGCCCTGGGCGTGGACCCCTCGGCGGTGGAGGTTCAGGTGACACAGTCGGCACGACGCCTTGCACGAGCAAAGAAAGCTACCGGCCGCCGACTTGCCATCTCCTGGTCCGTGGTTTACCAGGTCCTCGTGTCCGCCGATGCTGCTGCGTCCGTGTCCGAGGCTGCACGGGCCCAACGCGCGGACCTGGCTGCGTTCCGAGCCATCCTGGCCCCAGAGCTCGAAGCCGTCGGGGTGAGCACGTCCTCCGTGTCGTCGCTGGCAATCTTGGACTTTGCCGAGGTCTCGGTGGAGATAACAGAGCTGGGTGCGGCCCTGGCAATGCTCAACACAACCTCAGACCCAGACCCCGCTGCTGAGGACTCTGACATCGATGGCTTCAACAACTTGACACTCCAGGAGCGCAGGCTTTCAACCATCACTGGAACGAGATCTCTGGCACTTGGTTGGTTCCGGGAGTTCTTTGCCAAGGCCTTGTTGGGCGATGACAACGTGACTGTGCCCCCTGAGACTTCCATCGGAAACTACACGCACTTTCTGGTCTATACAGCTTCCGGTCTCGCAGAGCAGACCACCCCCGCGGCTGGGTTGCAATCTAGGCCCATTGCGTTGACTTATGCTAATTTGTCAGACCTGCCTCGGGGAATCATGAACATACCTGTGCGCACGACACCTTTGGAGCAAGGCTGCGCTAGAATTGGCAGACGAGTCCGCGAGTGTCTCCAATGTAACTTTTGTCGATCTGGATCTCGATGCCACCGAAGTGGGAGGAACCATCGTGTGGGATCTCCCGGCATCTCGGCCTGGGGGCGTCTTAAGCATCTCACTTCTTGTGTGAGGTTGTTTTGCAGCGGAGTGGCACATTGGCACGCATGTGAGGGCTTGCAGGTAGTTGACCAGTGATCAGCATTCAAAAGTCGATCGAAGGAAAACCGAGAGCACGTGGAAGATTACCTGGTGTATTTCGGAGAGGACCACCTGGGACTGGCAAGATCCCAGCTGGATCAGGCCCTTTCGAAGGGGATAACCATGTTGCCGCTCTTGCCGGAAACGCCAAAGCTGAATTACAGTCATGTGCTGGTGTACACACGTTCGACGATTGTGGAACAGACGACTCCGGCTTCCAGCAGATTGCTCGACGAAGCACCTGTGGTGCGGAGCATTCGCTTCCCGGACTTAGATTTAGATGCGGCAGACCTTGGTGGAGAGCTTTCCTGGTCCACAAGCGATGAGGCACTGGTAGAGGCCTATATGGTGTACCTAGCAGGGCCTGCAAACGGAGCCCTTTGCGACCGGGTCAGTGGCGTCGGAGACGCGGAGCTGTGCCGCTACTTCCTGACTAACGCATCGGCTCCCGAATCTAGCCTAGACATAGCCCCGGAGACGCCCCTGGCCAACAATGGCCTTGTGCTCATCTACTTGCAATCCTCCCTCGCCGAGCAGACCACTCCCTTTGCGCACGAAATCAACGACACCATCGCCAGTGTTTCTCAGGTGTCTTTCGACGACCTAGACCTTGACCTGGAGCAATTTGGTGGTATCATCTCGTGGACGGAGCCACCAGAACCTGAACCAGTGGAGGGATACTGGCTCTACTTCAAGGATGACTACAGCCGCTCCCAACTTTCAGTGCTGACACCAGGAATCGACTCTTTCTCATTACCTGCCGAAACAAGCTACGGAGGAGGACAGATTGCAATCTACACCAAGTCGAGCCTTGTAGAGCAAACAACCCCTGTGGCTTTGAACCTTTCAGACACCATCGCTATTGTAGGGAACGCCTCTTTTCCGGACTTTGACTTGGACAGGGGCGACGTTGGGGGCCTATTCTCCTGGGAGCCACCATCAGACACGTCCAAAGTCACGCACTATGTGATTTACATGGCCAGGCAGCACGACAACGAGTCCGAAGAGTGCTACGAAGACGTGGTTCAGATGGCGGCGATCACCGGCAGCTTCACTTTCTCCGTGCCGGCCACTCTCGAGCAGGTGGAGCAGGCAGCGCGTCTAGCTGTGCTCGCAGCTTTGCCGGGAATCGATCCGAAGAACCTCGAAGTGACGGTCACGAGGACGAGCCGACGCCTCGCAGCTGAGATGCGGCGCCTCTCTCTCTCCAGCTTCTGGCAGGTCAGCTACGAGGCCGCCGTGTCCCTGGAGGCGGTCTTGACAACCTCCGCGGCGGCAGTGGCGTTGAGCTCGGCACCCGCATCCTTTCAGACAGTCTTGGCTGTGGCGCTGCAGGCGGCTGGGGTGTCCAGCCTGGTGACCAGCGGAAGCCTCTCTGTGCTGTCTTTCTCCCGCCTTGCGGTGGACACCGTGGACACGGCCCAAATCCTGCAGCGCTTTGCGATCACAGCCGCAGCTGTCGCAGCCAATGCCAGTGACGAGGATACGGATGTAATCTCCAACATCTCCAGAAGGCTGTCTTCGGCTTTCGAAGTATCCGATGAATCCGATGGCCTTTTTGAGGACTCGGATGCAGTCCTCCGGCAGCTGTCAGGTCGCAACACCGGACTCTTTTCCTTGAGTCTCAGCTGGTGTCGCAAGTTTGTCGGGAGTACGCTGGAGAGCGATACAGCACTCACAATTCCTCCAGAAACACGTCTCGCAAATTGGACACACTACCTTGTGTATGCTGCCTCCAGCCTAGCAGAACAAAGCTATCCAAGAGCGCTGCAGATTGCGGATGAAGACTCCAGTGTTTCCTCCATGTCGTTTTTAGGACAGGACCTTGACTTTTACGATTTGGGTGGACGCTTGTCTTGGGAGCCGCCGAACTCGACCGAGCGTTTGGCGGCCTACCGCATCTACCTCGCCGAGAGTGCCTTAGGTTTCGGCCGATCGCAAATCGGTCCCACGGAGCTGGCTCCGGAGGTTCTCTTCTACGATGTGCCGGCGAACACACGGAGAGAGAACTTCACCCACTTCACCGTCTTCACGAAGTCACTCCTCGTGGAGCAGACGACGCCTGCATTCCTGGCCATTCAAGACGAGGCATCCCGAGCCAACAACGTCTCCTTCGTTGATGACGATCTCGATGAGGGGGAAATCGGAGGAAATCTTACGTGGCTTTCCGCTGAAGATGACTCCGAGGTGGTGGACTACGTTATCTACCTCGCGGAGGATCGATATGGGACCAACCGGACGCTGCTTGGAAATGTCAGTCGAGATGAGCTTAGCTTCGCTGTTCCAGACAACACTCAGCTGCTGAGCTTTACACACTTGTTGGTCTTTGGCCGGTCGCCTCTGGAAGAGCAAACAACTCCTTCCTCAGTGGTCATTATCGAAACCATCGCTAGCGTGACAAACGTGTCCTTTACGGATTTGGACTTGGACGCCGGTGAGCTTGGCGGCACGGTGACTTTCGTGCCGCCAACATCGTCCGAACGTGTGGTGAGCTACGTAGCATACCTTGCGACAAGCTTCGGCGACTCCACAAGCTACGCTCCAAGCTACCGGTCACAGCTGGGAGACATCGCGGTTGGTGTGGACTCGGAGATCGCAGAGATCCTCCCGGACACAGCTTTGGCCAACTTTGCTCAAGTGTTGGTTTACACAAAGTCGAGGCTTGCCGAGCAGACGACTCCCAGTGCCTTTGCCCTTCAGGACAACAATGCCTCTGTTTCCTCGGTTCTCTTCGTCGACTTGGACCTGGACCTCGGTGACATCGGAGGGCCTATTTCATGGCTGCCACCATTAGACACCTCGCTGGTCACACACTTCGAGGTATACTTCTCCAACAGCACAGTCGGCGAATGGAGGGAGCACTATGCTACGCTGCCAGCGGGAACAACAGTGCTTCAGATACATGCGGAGAAGAACTTGAAGAGTGATGAGGCATATATCTCGCATCTCTTGGTCTACACGAGGCAGGCACCTAAGCTTGTTGTGATCGGGACGAACCTCGCGTGCGCTAGATCTGCTTGCGCTGCTGTAGCTTTATAGCATTGCAATAAAACTAGTGCCGTATTGGCTGTATAGTATTGCAATACCAATGATGATGATAGTTGTTGCAGCACTGATGGGAAGGTCGGCCCTTGTGGAACAGTCGACGCCCAGCATCCATCGGATTGCAGACGAGTTTGCTAGCGTTTCGAACATTTCTTTCAAAGATCTGGATCTGGATCGTCATGAGATTGGTGGCTTGGTGACGTGGGAGTCTCCAAACAAGCCAGATCTTGTGGAAGGCCCCTTGACAAGGAACTTCTGATCTTAAGCTTATTCGCCTCACCGATTGAATTGAGTATGCCCCTGTGAGAGGCATTCTCAGCTCAATTCTACTGTGCCCGTACGGATCGGTTTTGAGGTATGCGTGTGCGTCCCGGCGTGTTGCCGTAAATGACCGACCCTAGAATTCCCTAAGTATGCACGCAAAGTGCCATGCGAGTGTGAAGAGTCGGGGATTCAATGTCAATGCCTGCTTTCCGTCAAGCGACTCAAGCGTACATCCAAAAGTGTTCAAAGACAAGTCGAGAGGCTACCACCTGTACTTTGCCGATTCAGAAGATGGTTTCTACCGTTCGCAAGTCGACGAAGGAGTGCCAGCTGCGGTCCCAGCGATGTTCCGGATGCTCAGGGCGATTCGCTCTTTCTGGGCATACACTGATGTAGTTGGAGTTTCAACGATTTCAACGATTCAAAGGTGTTGCACTCCGGCTCCTGAACTTTGGAGATGCTTCTGGGGTCAGCGGCCTTTCAGGTGACGGGTTTGGTGGGGCATCAGACTTTTCATATGCGGTTGTTGTCTCCTCGGGCCCGTTTTCCACAGTTCTGGCGAGCTTTGGCGTTTCGGGTGGACTGCTCCGGATTTGGAGGTGCTGGAGCTCTGCTGACTCTGCTGTTTCAGAGCTTTTGAATCCCTTAACTGCCGGACGGGCAAGCTCCGATGCAACAGCAACTATAACCTGATTATGAGAGCATGCTGGGGCCACGGTGGAGACTTTCTAGGGTTAGGACGATCTGCTGATGTTGCTGGGCATTGGTGGTTGGCAGCTTTCCACCTGCGTGATGATGCACTCGAAGTGAATCGCTTTCAGGACCGCAACAGGCAGACCTCAGAAATCCGGACAACTACTGGGCTCCCGGACCCTCCGAAGAGTGTAGCCGGCTTGCTCTAGACGAGAAGCTCGCATAGCTGGAACGAAACGATAAGTCAAGTTCATGTGCTTCACGTGCGAAAGGTTTCTGCGCGAAAAGCAAGGGAACTGTTTCCAGTTCTGCGCACAAGGCACCGAGACGTCGTGACAACACGAGACATCAACAAAAAAAGAGTGACAGTGGGCGAGTCTGGTCGCTGTCTGAAGCGATTCCACTGCGGGTTTCGCGACATGAAGCGAGCAGAGTGCCTCGTTGGTCGACGTGGCACTGTGAGGAGATCTGATTTTGAAGACGTGCCGCCAAGGGCGAAACGGCTCCAAGAGTTGTAGTGCCACAAGGGGACACAAAGGTGCGGCTGGAAGGGGCATATGTTGTCTCGCACTGTGTGGGTCCGGAGCGCAAGCCATCTGAATCTGAGAGGCTACAGTAACCCCAAACCCACTTGGAAGGGGCACCGGGCTGACAAGGTGAACATCACCGCGCTGGACATCCTCTACGATACCCCTCGCCAAAACTTCAGCCACCTTGTAGTCTACACAAGGCCTGGCCGAGCTGCAGATTAAGAAGTTGGGGCGCCTCCGCACGCGATCTTTCAGAGCTGAAGCCACGTTACTTGTATCCTCTTGCTTAGGATCTGTGTAGGACTGCTGTAGACGGGGATGGAAAGTCACACCGGACGTGGAGTAGTCTGCAATCGCGGTTGCCGGTGGTTTGGAGTACATTTGTCAACGCGGCCGTGTTCAAGCAGCCCGCTCAGATATATGACCGTGCATTTCGCTGGCTCCTGCCGGGCAGCTGCACTGCATACATGATGATATATACTGAATTCATCGATTCTCTTTGCTCAGGTATCCTCTTTGCAAGCCGTGCTCAATGCATATGCGCAGAGAGCAAATCTAAAGCCTAAAGCATGGACGCAAAGACCGCAGGCTGTCCTTGATAAGAGGACTCACGAGCACAGTTGCCTTGCAAGCAGAAGGTTTGGACCCAAACTGCAGAGTCAAGAACGTGGTTTTGCTTGAGCGGACTTACTGTGTAGGTGCTCTTCTACCCAATCAAAGCAGATGCTCACCGCGTTGACAGCTCCGACTGCCTGGTGCCAACACAAACTCGGACGTTGTAAATGTGTAGGTTGAAACTCTGAAACAGACTGTTTATTCGAGGGCAAAGCACGTGATATTTGCACTAGGGTTATAATGTGGGTTAGCCAAAGGTAATGCAAGGCAGCAGGAGCCGCAACACTCGAATGTTCGTCTTGTTGTATCGCATGAACGGAATCAGAAAACAGCAGTATCCAATGGCCAGCACAGCTCCAGGCCCAGGCCAGGAGCTGTACAAATGTTGTTGAATCAGCCCGATTGTCCAACGTTGCCACGGCAAGCATGGGAAGTCAGATGTTTTTGAGTTGCACACTTCCGCTGTTTGTGAGCATCGGCTTGTGGTGCTACCGGTCGTGAAACCGGCTGCGAGCTCAAGATCAACGTACATGCTCATGACCGAAGAATTGGAAATGGAGCCTGGCCCCAGAAGGGGTAAGGCCGTAGGCAACACAAGAGATGCACTGATCAAACAAGTGGGAGGTCCTCACTCGCCGAGCAGACAACTCCGGTTGCAGCAACACTTCTGGACACATTTGCAACAGCCGGGCGCCCAGCTTGTCTTACTGATCGTGGCATACTGATATACCAGTTCTCAAGGAATTTCTCCACGCTTACGTACGGACAGTTGGATGGCCCTTCATAGGTGTCCAACCTTACCTTCGCAGACTACGACTTGGATGCTGCGGATATCGGCGGGCCCCTGACATGGGATCCTCCGGGTGATGTCTCGGCTCCTCATCTGCAGATTCGGAGTTCCAGTGGCCTGTAGAAGCTGCGACGCAGGATGTCGGCTTTCGAGACGGGAGATCAAGCTCAGGAAGTGGTGACGTACATCGTGTATCTGGCCAGAGCAGTGCCTGAGACGTAAACAGGGGCGTGATTGAGATTTTGGACTTCGTCGCGGTGTTGTTTGGGGGCCTGGGTGTGCTGCGATCTTTGCCTTTGCAGGTTCAGCGAACCCGAGAAGCCTCCTCTGCGATGTTAACAGGCAGGTTCCCGAGGCGTCCACGACACGAGGCCCCAAAGTTCCCCAAGCCCCCGCCATCTCGGCCCTGAAACGTCAGCCTCGAAAGCTCGAGAATGCTTGCAGGGCCTACTATGACCTGCACAAAACCACCCAAAAACGACCGCGGCCGAAGGCAGCGCCTGGAGCCGCCTGTTCCAACGAGTCTTCCGAGACAACGGCGGAGATAGAAGAGGACACCACCGATCAGACAGCGCATTGACAGCGGCAGTAGCACCCTCATCATCACGGTCATCATCATCATCATCATCATAGAAGGGCGCGGGCAGCTGTCACGCCCATGGCAGCGAGGAATAACTGAGGACTTGCACCAGAGCAGCATCATTATTGTCATCATCATGAAAGTCTCGCCAGATCTCGTCAGGACTTTCTCGAGCTGCTGAACTCTGATACAAGCGAGAACTACCTGGCGGTTTGTGAACGGACTTATGCTGCCTGACATGGGCATAACAAGCAAACTCAGTCTCACAGGATCTCTTCTGGCTGCATCGATGTGGCAAGTCTTGCAGAGCGCAGAAGCCACCGTAAATTTTTTGAATCTCAAGCCCACTGCTGCGGGCTGTGTTGCGACAGAGACTGCGAGGTTGCCAATGTCTCCGTCGGTATTCACCTGCTGGACATCGCGCCGGAGCCTGCCAGCTCATTTGGAATCAGTGTTGCTCAAGGATTTCTTTCCGTCTCCTCCTGCAGAACCGGTCCCTGAAGCCTTTAGGCCTCATCCCAGAATTGAGGTCCTAGATGCGTTGTGAAAGAATCCAAGAACCCAAGCTCCAAGCGGCCACAGGTCAGCCTTGGAGTCGTTCACCCATCTTCTAGTGTCCACTGCCTCTTCGGGAGCCGAGCAGCCGCTCGGACGGACCTCGCGCTTCGTTTGTGGCTTCCGGAGAGTTTGTGCGGCGGTGTTGCTATCACCGCCACTGCTCCCAGAAGCTGGACCATTGTCAGGTCTACGCCCATGTCGACCCCCATTCTGGACATCAATAGTAGCATTTCCAATTTGC
>CAJNDT010000293.1:102793-155293 GCA_905221615.1 Symbiodinium sp. CCMP2592 | reverse complement strand
TGCCCCAGGCATCATCGAAACTGTTGCCAGCGTCTCCACGGTTAGCTTCGTGGACCTGGACTTGGATACCGACGAACTTGGAGGCATTTGCTGGGTTGGTGTCGAAACTGTTCCCGCTGGCTGCTAGCTGCTAGCTTTCACTCGATCCGAGCAAGATGCAACCAACATTCACGGCCATCGTCGTTGTCACCAACGTCATCGTCGAAATCATTACAATCATCGTCGCCAGCCTGACGTGTCCTCATGCTCATCAGTCCCCAAAGATTTTCAACATCATCCTCCTCACCACCATATTCATCAGTACCATCATCGTTACCACCATGATCGTCGGGAGGACAGCTTTTAGTGATAATATCCGAAATCTTCTTCTGTATCTCCTCTGTTTTGATGGGCCAGCAGTTGGTGAAGGCCTGGATTGGTCTTTCTCGAATTCTGTGTAGACGTGCTTTGACATGCAATTGCTGCATGATCCAAATGTGAGCACCCCGCGGCTGCTGGAAACGGTAAGATGAATGCAGGTCGCTTGCTGTGGCAAGAACCATCCTCCACCGAGCGAGTCGAG
Organism: Symbiodinium sp. CCMP2592; assembly: GCA_905221615.1. NCBI lineage: Eukaryota > Dinophyceae > Suessiales > Symbiodiniaceae > Symbiodinium > Symbiodinium sp. CCMP2592. Next base: position 154,731 of record CAJNDT010000293.1, on the reverse strand, counting down.
ACGCTCGATTGACACGTATTGAAAGCATTTGTTGCCCAAAGCAGCTGCAAGAGTGTTTTGCCGAGGGTTTCGCCTTTTACCGGCATCAGCTCTGCAAAGCAAGATGCGCTATGACAGTACAGCTTGTAAAAAAAACCTGCTGGCATTCTTCCTGTCGTTGTGTCGGATCTGAGCCCTCAGTCTGTGTGAAGAACTTGATGTCACAAAGAAGCTGCGGAGCACTTGTCGCGGTAAGCACATCTAGTGTGAGGGGACAGAAGCCTGTTTGCGCGAAAAATTGAAATGGGCTCCACTGAGGTTTTACGTGGTGTACCTTGCGCTGGACTCGGTCGGCACTGGCCGCTCCCTAGCTGCTGGCGGCTTGGCGTGGATCCAGGAACAGGACAACAATCTCTCCGACGACAGTACTCAAGACAATCAAGGCGATGAACTTGAGAGATAACAGCTATTTCTCAAGATTAGCCCAGTGGCAGCATTGCAGCAGCTCCAACAATCAGCCATCTCCGCAAGACTCCCATCAGCAAAGCCGATCAGAATGGTGACGGTGAGCCACGACACATCTTGGTCAACATTTCACCGACCGTCACTGTCACAAGCATCGCTGGCGTCCATGCCTCATATGTACCAAGCGGAATGCTAGAGAGGAAAGCACTTCTTCTCCAAAGGCGTTGCAGTCGGGTTGAAATCGTTCTGCTTCACGATCCCTTTGGACATACTCGTTTGGCGATACACAGATGCAGTACTTGCAGCGACTGCTTCCGCGGTCTTGTGGCATCCCCTCGTTCGTTCGCGGTGCCTCAGTCCAGGTGGAGAAGTGCCGGTCGGCACACAGCGGACTACGTTGCCGACGGACCCCGGGCAGCAAAACATCCGTTCCTGTCGGATCCCCGTCCGCGAGTTTTCCTTTTTCAATCTAGCTGACAAACCCACGGCGAGACAAGAGTCCATGCAGCACTTCTGCACGGAAGTCTCGCGAACATGCAGCTTCGGTGACCCTGCCGGCTGCAGCTTTATTCTATACTAGTGCGTAATGTACACAATGCTGATACCAGGCCTGGCCATTGTGGGGTTGGGGCAGGTTTCGCTCCTCATGTCTTGTTGCAATCCTCGTACTTTCGCCCGAGCGGCCCACTTGACGCTGGAAAGGGCACCGGGCTGACAAGGTGAACATCACCGCGCTTGACATCCTCTACGATACCCCTCGCCAAAACTTCAGCCACCTTGTAGTCTACACAAGGCCTGGCTGCCGAGCTGCAGATGAAGAGATTGGGGCGCCTCCGGTTGAAGGTAAAACCCATGTAACCCTTGGACTGTGCACGCGATCTTTCAGAGCTGGATCCGCGTTATCTTCTGTGTGTACGAGCCACTGCTGTAGATGGCAGTGGAAGGTCACACCGGACGTGGGGTAGTTGGAGTAATCCCGATAGCCTAGCGCTCCAACACAATGCATTCCACTCCGACCCCGGATGGGTCCAAATGCGGCGACCAAAAGGAGGCAGTCGTACTGGTGGATTAAGTTGTTCAGCCCGAAGGCGCCCGCTCCAAACGACTGGCACTTGTGGACGCGGGCAGCACGCTTTCCAATTCGCCAGAAAGAGGCAACCTCATCCGTAACCGGTATACAGTAGCATGATGACATCGGCGGGAGAGCTGCTTGTGATTTGATCGTTATATACGGCAGACCTCTGGGAAGGTGGAGAATCTGTTATACCTGCAGACTGTCTCTTCGTCGTGAGTTACAAAGAAATCAGAGAACCGAGGAGAAGTCGAACTCGTCGAGAATGGGTCCAACTAGCACCGATTATTTATTGAAATCTTACAGGGTGCAGAAGTGGAGGATACCCCCCCTCACCGCGCATTCAAGTGTAAGCCGATTTCTGAAGCTGCCATGCAAGGGCACATGGCCCGGATTTTGTGCAAAACAATGCAGTTGAAACTAATCCTAAGTATCAGGGCGACATATGAACCTCCGCAAGGATCCATTAAGTATTCCGTGGTTTCGAACTGTGTGGGCAATCCTTCGTCCCCATCGAGAGCAGCTAGCATTGCTGTTTTGGGAGCCCTTGCATGTGAGCGCTGTCGTGATACTGGCTGCGAAACCAAGATTGCGGTACTTGCTCATGCAAACGGCGAAGGGTGTGGGCTTAGCGAGATGGACGAAAGGCAACACATGCAACACAAATCTGCAGTGACCCCGCCATTGAGAGGTCTTCACTGGCCGAGCAGACAACTCCGGTTGCAACAGCACTTTCGGATACGTTTGCAACAGCTCGGGCCCCAGCTTGTCGTACCGACTGCAGCACACAGATGTTTACGAGATTCACCATCCTCATGTCTGGAATGTGCATAGATTGCCCTTTCAAACGCCATCGCTGCTCCGTTCATGCTGTGCACTATGATTATCCCTGCATAGTCCCAGCCGAGTCCCCTGCAATCTCAGGGAATGTTCGATTCTGATAGGTGTCCAACCTTACCTTCGCAGACTACGACTTGGATGCTGCGGATATCGGCGGGCCCCTGACATGGGATCCTCCGGGTGATGTCTCGGCTCCTCATCTGCAGATTCGGAGTTCCAGTGGCCTGTAGAAGCTGCGACGCAGGATGTCGGCTTTCGAGACGGGAGATCAAGCTCAGGAAGTGGTGACGTACATCGTGTATCTGGCCAGAGCAGTGCCTGAGACGTAAACAGGGGCGTGATTGAGATTTTGGACTTCGTCGCGGTGTTGTTTGGGGGCCTGGGTGTGCTGCGATCTTTGCCTTTGCAGGTTCAGCGAACCCGAGAAGCCTCCTCTGCGATGTTAACAGGCAGGTTCCCGAGGCGTCCACGACACGAGGCCCCAAAGTTCCCCAAGCCCCCGCCATCTCGGCCCTGAAACGTCAGCCTCGAAAGCTCGAGAATGCTTGCAGGGCCTACTATGACCTGCACAAAACCACCCAAAAACGACCGCGGCCGAAGGCAGCGCCTGGAGCCGCCTGTTCCAACGAGTCTTCCGAGACAACGGCGGAGATAGAAGAGGACACCACCGATCAGACGGGCTGTTGGGTTGAGGTTCGTTTCGATTTGAGTTTTGACGGCTCGGATTCGGCCGTTCAGGTTGGGTTGAGCCGGTCGTGTCTAGTGACAGTGTATACAAGGCTTCATGCATTTGTCTTCCGAGCTTCCGGCACCTTGCCATGAACACTACTCTGTGACCTCTTCAATGCATGTTGTGCGATTGAGAGCCTGGCTTTTCATTGGGGGTTGCGGTGTTCGGATGCAATAGGACGTCGGGATGGGTACTTGGTGCCTTACAGCGGTTGGGGCTTTCTTTTGCTGACCGTGTTTGGTCGAGGCCTGTCTTGTCGGTGCAGTCGTCAGGTGGTGGTTTAAGGATTGAAAGCTGTATTTAGGGGTTGAGCTTTAAGGGCGTGAGGGCTGGAGAGTTCATACCATGCCCTACAAAAGGGCCGTTTGTTCCCAGTGGCCGATGCACATTTCATATTATGGTTTAGGGTTCAATCAAAGACCAAGTGGTTAATTTTCTGGTGTCTAGCGATTGTGTCAGCATTAGTTCCCCAGGCGAACCGGCTCGATCTGCAAGACCGTAGGCGCTCCATTGGTTCTGGTACCAGTGCTAGTACTAGTGCTACTCTTACTACTCCTCCTTCTGCTACCCAATTCTAGTACGACGACGACGACGACGACGACTACTACTACTACTGCTGCTACCACCCCCACCCCCACCACGGCTTGTTTTTCGACGACGACGACTACTACTGCTACCCAGACTACCAGAATGCTACCACACCACTACCACTGTACCACTATCACTAGGGATTTGCAAGGCTTTCCAACCAGGTGCCTTTAACCCTCGTTAAGACAAGACAACAACTGACAAAACAAAGCGAGGACACACCTTGCACAGATTCAGCTGATGCCGAATCAAGACAAAATAAGCATCAACACCCAGAGTCTAAACGTGTGAAAACGCACCTCAACATCGTTTTCTGAAGCTTTTCCAACTTCGCAAGGCCTCAAAGGTCTAGACTCTAGACAGGACTGTAAACGATTTACAAAGATCTGAAAAGGCTTTGAAAGCTTTCGGAGTGTGTCCGACATTTTGAGGGTTTTCCTTCACGGTCGGTCTGAGGTTTTAGACCTCTTCCCTGTCTTTCCTTCATCGATGCAGCGTTTTCAAAGCTTTATTAGTTGCACTTGTGCCACATAAACGGTGGTGAGTACTTACTTGAGGTTTCCAAGAACAACAAAATGTTCTTCACGTCTTATCATGTTTTGTGAGAATCAATAAGTCAAACAGATTGTGTCGGGCCCGGTTGGACAAACATGTGCCACTGTAAGCCTCCTTCCCTGAGGTTTTAACCCCTGCGAGGCTTAAAAGCCTGTGGTTCTTACGTTGTGGCTTGAGTTATGGAGCTTGGGACTGTGAGGCGGGGCTGAGGCCGGTCAGGTTTGGGAGGGGGGTAGCCGGTTGGGGTTGGAGGCCAAGACACGAAGTCCCCGGCGCAAGAGAGAGCGAAAGCTCTCGAGGGTTTCAAAGCCCGTCATTTGAGAGCGGCGTAGAACCTTAGCGACACTAGACGGCGACTGCAACTACACAAGCACGAGCACAAGCGGAATTACGACGACGACTACTACTACTACTGCTCCTACTCCCACTCCTACCTCTAACAACCCTACCATGTACTCCTGCTCCTGCTACTGCTCTAGCGCTGTACTGCTCTATTCCTGCTGCTGCTCCTGCTGCTGCTCCTGCTGCTGCTCCTGCTCCCGCTCCTGCTCTTGCTCCTGCTCTTGCTCCTGCTGCCGCTCCTGCTCCCACTCCCGCTCCGGCTCCGGCTCCTGCTCCTGCTACTGCTACTGCTACTGGTACTGCTGCTACTGCAACTGCTGGTGCTGCTGGTGGTGCTGGTGGTGCCGCTACTGCTACTGCTACTACTACTAATGTTGACCTAGGATTAATAATCCCCCTACGATTAAAGGCGGCCTGCGGGCGGCTCCGGCCCCAATCTGTACTACTTTAAAGGCAGCACCCAAATAAGGATCGTATTTTGCAGAAAACCCCCCACGATTAAAGGCAACACCGTCTGGGGATCTAAAATTTCAAAAAGTGCTTCGAAGACTACTTTTAAAGGGGGCAAGACTACATTTAAAGGGCGTCTTGTCCTCTTTCAAGCGGTTCTTTCAAGGGCTACTGCTACTGCTACTGCTACTGCCACTGCTACTACTGCTAAGCCCCTTGGCTCTGCCAGGTAGAGAACGTGATGTGGGTCGAAACTCTGAGGCCCTGCATTGCTAACAGTCAATGCTCCTCTAGAAGACTCTGGGCTCTCAACCGCAACACGGCTGTAGGCTGCATGATGGCGACTGCACTCATTGCCCTTGGGCTCATAACTGTCAGTGTTGGTCCTACCCTAGACCGACCATCCCCGTCGGGTGACCTGCCTGATCACCGGTCTGACCCTCAGACAGTCAATCTGCATGCTCTGCCTGCACATGTTACTGTCAGAGTGAGCCGACAGACTCCATGTCCCTCGTTCTTGGACCGCAGCCTTGAGCAGGATCATTTTTGGGTAGACAGCGATCGACCATGTCGCCCAAGGAGGCCAAGGCTAAGGGACGCCGCGGCAGTGCCGCTAAGGTGGCTACCAGATCGCGAAGCGCCCGAGCAGCCAAAGCCGGGCCATGCCCGAAGTCGTCGAGCAGCTCACCGACGTCTCCACCTTCGCCGGACTCTGACTCGGGGGAGACCACACGAGCAATCGCGATGGCGAAGCACACCTCAGTGCCTGCTGGTCCACCGCCTCCGACCCCGGTCAACCATCCGAGTGGACGTGAGTCAGGACAGCGGCCTGCCGGCCCACCACCGCCGGTTCCTGCTTTCTCCCTGCCGGGAGCTCCTGCGGCTTTGCTGTCTCCTCCTGCAGCAGCACATGCATCGGCAGCAGTGGTCCCAGCTTCTCCAGCCTCTACTGGCCCACCAGGCCCCGTGCCGACGAAGGCTGCTGCCCCAGCACCTGCAGCCCCTGCTGGCCTACCAGGCCTTGTGCCGACGACAGCTACCATACCGACTGCAGTGTCTATGCCATCACGACCTGTGCTACCCTCTGCGGCGGCCCCGGCCAAGGCAAACCCTACGGTCACGGCTAAAGCCAATGCAACGGGACAGATCCCAGGATGGTCGATTACTATCAACATTCGACCTCTCCTGTAGCTCGATACTGCGATGCGTGTTGGAGAACCCTTTCTGCAGAGTGGGTGCTGACAAGAGCGCACAAGGCAGTCGCCAACCCTCTGCCGTCTCTTCCTGTAAGTTGACCTGTCAACTCGTGCCACGCAGCCCTCTGGGATGGATCAACAAAAGTTGTGCCGAGCATGCTGTTACATCAGACCTGATGCATTCAAAGCAGATATCCTTGCTTTCGTGGTGGACCATTACACGTGCTCTCTGCACCGCTCAGGCTGTTCCCATGGCGGACCATGACGGCATCGAGAAGGCTCCAGGTCAGCGACTTTCCTCACCTGAAATTGGAGCTTCCCTGCCTAGAGTTGCTCGCCACAGGTATCAGGTCTCCCGAGACGACCACTCCGGTGTTCTCCTTGTCCACCATCGGGCTTGGGCCTCAGCCTTGCTGCTGCATCTCGCGACCAGTCAATATGCGACTCTGCCGCGTCCTTGTGTGCACCTTGCAGCCCCACCATGTGGTAACCGTGTGTGCCTGCAGCTCTTTCCATACCAAGCATCACTGAAGATCCTGGAAGAACATGTGGTGCCTCAGCAGCTTGCCACTACTTCTGCCAGTCTTGCATTCCTTAGGGCTGTGAGACCTCTTGCAGATTGCTCGCAGGTAAATTCCCCACCTCAACTTCTTAACTCGCTTGGCCACCCTGTGCTAAAGTGCCCTACCTGTGCCTTTCGAGGGATCATGGAGTCAGCCTCTGAGCACAGCTGGCCAAACTGGCAGGCAGCACTTGTTCCGCTTACAGTCGGGACAGAAGTGGAGGTGACTGATGGCCACAGACAGCACCTTATAGGCCGCCGGGCGATTGTGCTCCCTACCTTGGAGTGTGATCACAACACCACCCGGAATGTGCGGATGATACAAGGACCTCGAGCTGAACAACGTCGTATCTATACGATCGATAGGGAACACCTTGTTCCCCGACTGGGGTCGGAGGCTACACAAGCTTCCATGTGTGATGGAATGGAGCCGAGTCTGAGGTGGAGATGTGCACCCCCACCATTAACCATCTTCAGCGCACGTTACCTTCTTGGCTACCAGGCCCTGGCGACCATGGTGCCCCCTGCGGCACCCAAACGGAGTCCAGCTGGCCACTATGTCCATCCCCCGCTGGAAGATGCTTCGCTTGAGGCACCCTGGGAAAAACACGCTGACCCAGCTAGCAATCGGCCATTCTACTACCACCCGGGGACAAAGCAGGTGACTTGGCGAAAACCACGGCCGGCTCTGGTCCTTCCGAGGGAAGAGGAGATTGGGCCCACCAAGCCCAGACGACAGGTCTGAGATACCTCAGCCGCACTCCTAGCCCACCTCCTTCCAAGCGGGTGAGAGTGCATCCCACCACTGATGCCCGGCAGAGAACTATGAGCTCTGAGGTCCAGTCGTCAGGCTCTACTGTAGCCAAAGGGATGCCAACCACAGAGAGGAAGCCCGCTCTGGACTTTGATCCTCAATCTTCTGGTGGCCCTTCCGAGTGGAACTTGGCCGATCATGCTTTACCTACTGCTCTGGGGAGCCAAAGCCAGGTCTCAGCTACCACAACCGCCCAGTGCCCCTGCCTGCACTTTGGACGTGGAAAGATTTCTCAAGAGCTTCTTCAGGACACGGCAGGGCCCAGACGGCACATCCCTTGCAACCTTACTTGGAGACCCGGCCCCGCAACCTGATGGTTGGTGGCGTGTCCCGTGGACTCCGCTGGGAACCTCGCACTGCGAGTTGCTGTGTCAGGGTGGTTGGCAACGTGGCTGGCACGGATGCAAGATGGAGGCACTCTACTCCATCATTTACCATGGACAGCTCCTGCCGAGCATCGATGAGTCGAAGGGTGACAGGTTTCTGGCAGGCTGTCCAGGGGTGTACTTGCACCGAGACAGCCTGCAACACAAGGTGGAGAACTACATGAGGTGGATACCACTATGTGGAGACGGTCTCTTTTGGGCTGCCAAGTGGGAGGTGGTGTATGCTCCCTCGGGGAGCACTAAGCATGGCAAGCGAACTGATCAGGTTATACAAAGTGCTGAATCGGTGGAGCTGGTAGCCCTCTGGCTCTCGGTGCGCTCCGAGAACATGATGCCTGACGGGACTGCTGTGCAGGCCAAATGGTCTCCTGAACGTGAGGCCAACCCACGCCTTACTCAGTCCAGGCGAAGAAGCAGTGCTCTGATACAGACCATGGACCTCACGGAACCGTCCGCCTCTTCCAGGCCTCTGCCCAGCTCCAGCCTGAGTTCTGACCCGGCGATCGACAACAAAGGCCGACTCAAGCCGACGCCTAAAACACGTGGTCGCTTGCCACACATCCCTTCTGAATTGGAGAAGGACCGGACACCAGCACAAGCGAAGCTCACCATACAATCGGGCAATCTGGTGCTGAAGTCGGCCACAGCAAATAGCTTGGAGGTCCCAATGTCTCGGAGCCACAAGACTTTGGCCACCACGACTGCTGCAACCCCTGGTGAGGCTACGACAGCTACGACAACCACTCCGGCTACCACTTCGGAAGTCTCGCCCCAACAGCCCCCGTCAGATCTACCTCGCCGAGGACCTAAACGGGCTCGACCTGACACTTCCCCTGCTACTCCGAAGCCACGGAAGATGCAGACTAGGCCCAAGCCGAGACGATCGATTTGGTTTGATGTCACAGACAATCCGGATGACCAACCACTTTCGTCCTCCATAGCTACAGCCAAAGGCCGAAGCACTGGTACGATCAAGGCCGCCAAGCTCCAAGATCGTGTCCGCAGAAGGATGGCCAGGAAGATGGAGGAAATTTTCCAGGCCAATAGAGCCGCTGGACTCAGCACGGACCCAGCTGCCTCATCCAGTGCTGCATACAAGGATCCAGTTTACAGTTCATCATGTCAGCGTCTGCGTCAGCTTGGTCAGTCTTGCAAGAGACGACACATGCCCCTTTCACTTAGACCTGCCATGCTCTTTGCCTTCGCCCCTCTCAGGTCCAGCTCACCAGTGGCTCCGGCAGGCCAAGTTGACACAGGCGGGGATCGCCTTACTGAGTGCTCGGCGTTGCAGACCTATGCACCTAGGTCCTGGAAGCCACCTAGGTGGGTTCCCTGCTTACAAACCTTTGCTGCTTCCTCCACTGGCTACTGCCTGCAACATTTGCGGATATCAGGCTCGTGTCTGCCGACATGTCGGATGCCCGACGGCAAGCCCGGATCCTCGCAGGTCCTCTTGTTACCCTGCTGGGGCTTTGAAAGGCCACTGAGCTCTTCCACATGTGCCTATCCAGGCCTTGAACGACCAGCGTGTACATCTACCACCATGCCGGCCGGGCTCACATGTACATGGACCTACGGTGCCTCCCCACACCGTGATGACTATCGATGTCCTGTGACTCGAGGTATGCCAGGTGCATTGGCAACAGGTCCTTCTCTGTTGCACGTTCACTCCACAATTGCTGTTCAATATAGTCACCACACCTGGCAGGGGTGGCCGGATGCTTTCCTGACTGACCAACCTGAACAATGTCTGGTGTGCCTTCGTCACACCAGACCATCTGCTGGTCCTGCTTCGGTACGATGCCCACCTCCACCACCAGGAGCTGGTTTACAACCCGACGGGCTCTCAGTTCTTGCGACCGTCACTCCCAGGAGGACGATAGCTTCATCTAGCTGTTCTTCCAGCCTGCCTCCAGGTATGTCTTCGCCACTGGGCGCAGGCCAGAGGGTCGAGCAGGCATCATCCTGGGACTCTTACTTGTCCAACTTGTGCAGGATATCCCGGGCACGTGGCTTGCCTATCGTCTGGCGGACCCATGCTGTGAGTGGCGTCGGCTTGAGTACCGTAGATGTACACCATATGCCACCCGTATGCAACAAACCAGCACCTCGCAGGCTAACAAGATCAGATCCCGCGAGCATGACTCTGAAGTGCAGTTGCTACACAAAGTTTCCCACACGGCACTGGACCTGCACACTATGGATTAGCTGTGTAGACAGTCTGCTGCACCGCACTCCGATGCCGATGCAAGCATTTTTGTCAACATGGACAACCAGCACTATAAGGTGCCCCTCTCACATTCTCAACACACCTGCTCTGAGCTACTCCGGTCCCAATTCCGGAGACCGACATTTTCGTACGGCTGACAACCTGTCATCTTTCAGACACCAGCTGGTTGTCCATCTAGCCTCCGAACAGTCGGTAGGGGCGAGGGTTGTGAGCGGCTGCCACCCGCTCACGAGACCGAAACTCACCTTCGTGGTGAGGGACGGGAAGCCGTGGCAGGAGCCCAATGAACTACACTCTGCTGTGAGGGCAGTCTTGCGGGACCCCCCACAAAACCACACTATTCGCCCTGACCCAGGAGTCACTCTAGGCACTGCTTGTTCCCCTAGCCTGACCTCCTCTCTGTTTTCAGCCATCTGTTCATCGTGGGCTGGTCCGAGAGACCAGACTGCAGGCCCCCGTGGCGTGCCAAATAGCATGGACAAGCTGCTGCCAGGATATGCTCCACCGCAGTCAAAGCCCCGGTATTTCTTCCTCTACAAACAGGGTCTTCCTATTCGTCTTGTTGCCATCTGGGCTCCAGCACTTCTACACCTTACCTCTCCTGGCCTTCCTCGTCTTAGGAGGCCTCCCTCTGGAGTACAACCACCAACACCTGCAACCCGACCTACCAACACCGCTGACAGGTGTCGCCCTCCGTCGAACACTGATCGACCTAGTCAGGCCCCTGGCACGTCGACGCACCCTAAGCTGTGCCCTCGTCCTATTCTGTTTCTCTCGACTCTGTTAGCCCTCCCAAGGTCGATCTGGGGAGTGCCCTCTGCACACCCCCTGCACTCTGCAGTAGCGGGTCACTCAGGAGAACCCAGGCCGGTTGCAGCCAACCCCACTGAGTACACATTTGCAAGGAAGCGATCTTACAAACGTGCCGTACGTCGTGCTGCACAGGACCAGGCCCAGCATACGGTTTATCGGGGCCGTGTCTGTACCCTGCAACAGCTTTGCAAAGGCTATCGGGGCCATCGACCCGCCCCCCAGGCTGAGCGTCGTATGCAGCAGGCCGCTCTGAAAGTCTCCCAGGGACGCTTGTTGTTTCTCTCCTGGAATGCTGGAGGATTGTCCCAGGCCCTGTGGCAGGAATTCTTATTAACACTTGAGAATATGCCGCCTGACGATCGTCCCCAGATCGTGTGTGTTCAAGAAACTCACTGGACGGATAAGGTGGCACCCCAATTCCCCACTGCTACGTGGGATGTGTACACCTCCCCGACCACTGATAACAAATCTGCTGGGCTCCTGATTCTCCTCAACAAGCAGACTACCCGTAACTGCAGAATTGTCTACGCCGACCCTCAACCGGGTAGGGTGCAACACCTGAGGATACTCCATGACCAATGGGCAGTCGACCTGCTGCACATCTATCAAAAGCCGCACAACTCTCATCCACTCGCCCTGCAATCTTCCAAAACCGTTCGCTTAGCTGTTTGGGAGTGCATTGGTAAGATCCTGGCGGCTCTACCTGCCCGCAACACGGTGATCATGCTTGGAGATTTTAATACTCAGATCAAGCCATGTGCTGCAGCTGGCACCAGGATTTGTTCAGGCAACAGCTCGGGAACACATCCACCTGATCAGGCACGGCTGCAGCATCTTGTCGAGGACTTCTCCCTCCTACATCTCAACTCATGGAGCAAGGCTGCTGGCCCCACGTACCATCACAACAAAGGTGCCAGCCTCATTGACCATATCATCATGCGTTCTTGCCAAGCGGATGACCGTGCTCGTCAGGCCAAACCACTCCGCCTGGGACTAGCTGCATGGAGACTTGGTGGCTACCATTTACCACTGAAGGCCAGTATCCCGCTTCAGCGCTTCCACACTCTCAACAAACTGGTGGCACCAAACAACATGGGACCATTGGGGCTTGATTCAGGTTTGCCGCTCTGCTTGGGATCCGCGAGTACAAAGTCTACGTACTGCCGTCCAGGCATCCCTACCTGGGGTCCATGATCTTGGGCAATTACATGCTACTCTGATTCACTGTGCATCCCAATTTTTCCCGCCGCCCACAGGTCAGCATCGGCTAGCACTATGGCAGACACCACCAATGCAGGATGGTATTCGATCCATGTGGCAGGCCTACCGAGCCTGGAAGACTGCCAAAGCTCAAGATCGGCACAATCCGCTTTATGTATCCAGGTGCTATCATCACTTCAAGACGGCACACAAGGCCTTTCGTCAAGCCGGGAAAGAAGCTAAGAAGCACTGGTTCCATGGCAGGCTCCAGGAATTACAGGCTGCCGCCTGTTCGGGTGACTCCCGCAAACTTTATGCTGGCATCCGCACCCTAGCTCCCAAATCCTCCAAGCCGAAGGTTCAACTGCGAGATTCTGGTGGTCATCTGCAGGACCCTAAGATCCAGCTACAACAGCTGGAAACGCACTATCGTAAATTATATGCTGCAGACGAGGATACCAGCATCCAGGGCCCCCAGCGGACACCCATTCACATCGAGGTCACGGAGGCCGAAATGACCCTGGCACTTTCGCAATTGTCACCCCACAAAGCTACACCTCCGAATCTAGCCACAAACTCTTTATGGAGGCTGACCTCGGACATTGTCGCGCCTCTCTTGTGCCAATGGTGCCGGCAATGGCCTCATATACCAGAGCTTTGGCGGAATGCATGGTTGACTCTCGTTCCTAAGATTCCGCGACCACTCTCACCAAAGAATCTTAGACCAATAGGGTTAACTGAATCCAGCGGCCGCGCATATGCTTCCATACTTCAGGCGAAACTGCGCCCCTATGCAGAGAGGTTCCTTGCGGATCAGGCACAATTTGCATATCTACCGGGTCGCAATGCTGCCCAAGCCATACATCGTGTTGCTGCTCACTGCAAGTATGTACAGGATCGCTGCTCGATCTCAACACCCACGGTTGTGGATCGTCACGCACAACAACCGAAACCCTGCCCACATTTTGCAGGTGCACAACTCTCACTGGACTTGTCCAGTGCTTTCGACCTCATGGACTGGCGCTTGCTGGACAAGGCATTACTTGCATCTGCAGTCCCGGCTGAGTTAAGACACCAAATCATGTCCTGGCACTCCGAGATTTCCTATGTCCTTACCCACCTTGGGCACACCGCCAAAGTGGAGGCCCAAAGAGGACTTAGACAAGGGTGTAAACTGGCTCCGTTGCTCTGGACACTTGCCCTGGCACAGATATATCGTGAGCTCCTTGCAGAGGGGGACTCGCTCCTCACAGCCCCTTGGCTAGAGCAAAGCTCCACGATTTATGCAGATGATATACATCTTAAAGATACCGTGCAGAACACTCGTGAGCTGGACGACATGGTGTATCGCTTTAGTAAGATCCTCGATGCTCTTGCTGCCCATGGTATGGTCATCAACTCGGCCAAATCAGCACTGTTGCTGAGACACAAGGGAAGTTTCATCAAAGGCTGGCTGCGACGACATCTCATACACAAACCCGAGGGAGACCTACTACGCTTTCGTAGCCCCCTGGGAAAGGTGTACGAAATTCCGTTGCGTGACCATCACACGTACTTAGGCATTCGCATCTCATATCATTCCCAGGCCAAACAAGCAGTCACCTATCGGCTACAGGCTGCGAACCAGGCCTGGCAAAGACTTCGTGGTGTACTGTGCTCTACCAGGCACCTTGCTCAGACACATCGTCTTAGTCTATGGAAATCCACAGTGCTTCCCACGCTGCTCTACGGCATCGCGGCATCCAACCCAGGTGCCAAGGATATCCAGCGTATGCAGCACATGATGACCAAGCAGGTCCGAGCCATCACCCGATCTTTTGCACATCTTCAGAAAGAATCCACACACGACCTCCTGCATAGATGCTCTCTGTTCACCATCTTGGAGCATCTCCAGAGGGAAGCCGCCGCCTTGCATCGCAGCCTGACTGGCCTGAGTACCCAAACGAGCTTCGTGACCCAAGCCCAGGTGGAAACAGCTCGAGACACAGCTGCTACGCTCCATCTACAGGTGCAACGCCAATGGCAGGTACCTCTCGGTGACAAAGAGGGCATCACTGACCCTGCAGTACACCAGTGCCAGGAATGTCATCGGGTCTTCACCTCCTTTCGGCTACTACGCTCTCACGAGGCTAAGTGGCATGGACTCAAGACACCTGCTGCTGTCCCAGTGCCTTTTGATAGGTATGCACATGGAACAGAAGGACTTCCAACGTGCAGACATTGTGCCCATCCCTTCCGACAATGGGACGGACTTGTCAAACACATCAAACGCAATCGGTGCCAGGTACTCCGTAGACTTGCCACAAAACCTCCCGCTGATGCCCAACCCTTGGCTCCGAGATCAAGTGAATCTGATCCTTTACCAGTCCTTGCATCGGTCACTCTGCCACCTCAGGCCTCCTCTCAGGAGACCCACATCCTACAAGAGGCTCAGGCTGCTACGCCTACTACTATTCCTGTCGTTATACCTGAACCCCCTGTCACAGATGCTCCACTGCAGGACAGCTCCACTACACCGAGCCATGAGGCTGTTCCCCTTCATCAGCAATCTCATGTTCTCGCAGCGCTACGTGCACGCAGGTGGACTGACCTCCTTGAGAAGCCGGAGATCCAATCGTATCTCCAGCACCACTGCCCGCTGTGTTACCAGTGGCTAGCCACTCCTACCAGCATCAAGTATCATCTCACCATGCAACATCCAGAGTGGAAAGACTGCCAACCTGCGACTCTCAAGCTCCATACTGGTTTCCGCCGACATACTGTAGTTCCATGTCGATACTGTCATCAGCGAAACATCAACAAAGATCGACATTGGAAACAGTGTCATGTCCTGCATATCTGTGCATTTCTAGCAGCGCATCATGACGCTCACCGCGGATCCCATGGAGCTGGACGAACAGGAGAGGCAATTTTGGGCCCAGGCTGGTCCGGTCAAGCGGGAACAGGAACCGAGAAGAGATATGCTGCAACAAGCCGAGCAATCCAAGAGGCAGCGTCTGGCACCGCAGGACCGGAACAAGGGCAAGGGCAAGGGTACCAAGGGCAAAGGCAAGGGAAAGCAGGGCCTACCAAGTCCACCAAGTGCACACCCGACCATGGGTTACACAAATGGTTTCGGAAGCCATCCACCCAATCCATGGACACAGACACAGGACCTGCAGCCACTGGGAAGTCAGGATCTAGAATGGATGGAGTACAGGATGAACCGACTATCTCAGCTGGTCCTTCGTCAGGAGCAAATCATCTCAGCCATCCGTCAGGATCTGGTCCTCTACCTCTTTGTACGATCAGGACCAGAAGGGATGGTGCCAGTTCTATGCGAAGCAGCGGAGAAGTGGAGGAAGATGAAAGAGGAAGAACCCGAGAAGATCACTTACTCCCTCAAACTCATGCTATTCAAGCAACTGCTCATCACCTTGCATCAGAGGTTGACCAACATGATCGCGGACGAGGATGCTCTCGCCAAAGCCAAGAACCTGAACTGGATCGACGATCAGAAACATTGGAAACATCTCACATGGAATCCTTCCAAACAATGTCTGGAAGTAGACAACTCAGTGAGGCCAATACCGGCGGAGGATCTGTTGGCCCAACTGGTTCAGATGAGGAAGGCTGTTACGGAGGAGACCCTGGTGAGGTTCAAGTCCATGCGGAAGCTCACCACGGAGGTGACCTCCGACTGGATCCAATTCCAGATCTGTTTGTCACTTCGCCCAGAGGGAGGAGCCATGTGGAGTACGCTGAACCAGTGGATCGGTCAAGCATCGTGGCACACACTGGGATGCAGGCTCCGTCGCGATCGACCGAACTACGACACCCTGGTCCAGGAAGTGTGGCAACATCAGATGCCATACTGAGTGTGCGCCCTAGTCTCAAGGCCGTTCTTCGATTGATCTTCCACAATCCATCGAATTTGTGCTACCTACACTCTACCATCTATGCCCTTCTGTGGACAATCCTTCAGGCTAGGCTACACGATGCCTACATCTCGCCTCCACCGCAGGCTCTTACCATGTTGTGTCCACCAATCACTGATTCGCCCAATTGTCCCATTCAGGTGCTCCATTCGGTACCGTGGCTTATGCTGCTGCAAGCTTGGCCTTCTGTACACCGTCAGCATGATGCAGCTGAGTTGATACAATACCTCTTACCCAGGTTTTCGCATAGTGGGTTCAATGGTGGCTGGGAGGCCAGAAACTTTGCACCTGGAGGTATTGCCACTCTTGATACGGGGCCTACCCAAGCTCCAATTACGATTGTGCTACCGGCAGGTCCAAGCTTGGAGCTTCAGGCAGCCATTGATGGGTGGAGTGCTCAGGTCACAGCCCGTTATGCACTGCTGACCCCGTCTCCCATGCTCTGCATACAACTTCAGCGCTTCACGAATGCCGAGGGAGTCATGCGCAGGGACACCAGACCACTGGCTATGGCCTCGACTACAGTTCGTATGCCACTCTTTGCAGGGCTGCACACTATGCAAGTTCGCTATGTTCACTACCAGGTCGTCGCTGTACAGCTTCACTACGGGGCCACTCCTGATATGGGGCATTACAGAACTATCCTACGAGGACAGCCGCTGTTTGGTGCAGAAAAATGGTGGATCACTGATGACTCCTGCACAGCAAAGTCAGTTGGCACAGAACATGATGGCAACATATATATAGTGTGGCTACGTCAGGTACTTCCTCCTGGTGCCTGACGCTGAGCAAGTGTAGTCTTAGTGGATGGATCTGGCACTGCCCTCCAGAACCCAACAGAGGTTCCGATACCCCGAATACCGGGTTATCGTCAGCTCGCTAGGCGAATCCGGACACTTCGCTGCGTGGTGAATGCTACTACTGCTGCTACTACGACTACTACTACTAGCACCACTGTTTACTGCAATTTGGCTTCACGGGATTATTTGGGGGTCTGTGATCCTGTGGGGGGCCTGCGACCTTGACAACCTTGAGGGGGGGGGGGGGGGGGGGGGGGGGGGTGGTTTATTAATCAGGGGTCAACATTACTGCTGCTGCTGCTCCTGCTCCTGGTACTGCTCCTGCTACTGCTACTTCCACTACCAGCTGCTGCTACTACTACTACTACTGCTACTACTACTCCTACTGCTACTACTGCTACAACTACGACGGCGACGGCGGCTGCGACGGAGACTACTACTACACTTCTACAACTACGACCATTAAGAAATAATGCGAAAATATTAGTATTTCTATTTTTCGAGCTTCTGTAAAACCAACAACCATCACTATCATCATCATCATCATCATCATCATCGTCAACAACAGAATCAGAACGACATAAGTTACTAACAATCATCGTGCTAATGATGATTACTGTTAGTGCCCTCGCCATTGCTAGTGCTGCCGCTCCTGCAACTGCAACTGCTACTGCTACAAGTACTGCTGCTGCTGCCGCTGCTACCTCCGCCACTACAGCTGCTACTTCTACTTCTTGTTACTGTATTTGACAGCAACAACAACTGCGGCCATTGCCAGCCCGACACCACGACAACTACAGTCGTTGCCTTGAGCATATTGCGGAAGACAAAAGCCCGAGGATCGACGGAGACTAAAGATCAAGAATAAACGATGCTCAGCCAATGCCCCAATGCAGAATCCTCCTGCACGCTTTAGCCTTAATCCTGCAATGATGCAGAATACAACTGCCACTTCACCACTGCTACTGCTACCACTACTACTACCACCACCACTGTTACTGCTACTACTGCTGCGACTACTGTTACTACTGCTGCTGCTGCTGCTCCTCCTGCTACGACTACGACAACAACTACTACTGCTGCTACTACCACTACTACTACTACTACTACTACTACTACTACTACTACTACTACTACTACTCCTAATACTACTACTCTACTACTACTATACTACTACTACTACTACTACTACTACTACTACTACTACTATTACTACTACTACTAGCACTGCGCCAGAGTTGGTGTCAAGATGAGACCACACGATCCCAAAATAGACTTATCAAATGTTTTGGTGGCAAGCCAAGAATCGCGCCAGAACAGCCAAGTTGAGCCAAAATCAAAGACCGCAAGCGGATCCGGCTCCGAAGTGCCTAAGTTGAGGTCGGAGATTCCGCAGGTCTGGCAGCATGATGCAGCATGAGGAAGCCTGCAATCTTTCGAGCTCCAAAAGCCAGCACCAGCATCGTCTAACACGAGAGCCAGCAACTTCCAAGTTCTTGGTTACGAGTTTTTCATGCACTGGAAGATGCTAGCATGAGAATCGTCGTGAATCTGTTCAGTGCACAGCTTCTAAACCTCACCCACATCAGCATTATGACAATCATGATGAGCATCATAATGATGACAGTCTCGTCAGGACTTCAGTGACCTCATTGAACGGGCGGACGTTGATTTAAACGAGAACTTGCTGGCCGTTTGCGAGCGGACCTATGCTCCTTGACACGGGCAAACCAAGACTCAATGGTTTCGGAGTTCGCTTGCATGTACAGTAAACACGTGGTGCGGAAGAAGCTGAAATCCAGCATCTGGATCTGGGAATCTTGGCATAGGCTGGCTGTGAGTCTTGGAAACACCAGAGAACAGGCCATGCTTGTGAGCATGCTTCAACTTCAGATGTGCGGCCACGAAGGGGCAGATTCGGAGGATGTATGTACGCCTTTATTCCTGGCAGTCTCTGGCACAGTGCTAAAGCCACCGTGGAACCTGACGGGCCAGAGTCTGCAAACTGCAAAGCTGCACTGCTCTGTGTGCAAGGTCGCCAATGTCTCCGTCGGCATTCACTTGCTGGACATCGCGCCGGAGCCTGCCAGCTCATTTGGGATCAGTAGCCTTATGTGCCTCATTGCTTTTCCTGGTGATCGAGCCAAGCAGCCACAGGTCAGCCTTGGAGTCGTTCACCCATCTTCTAGTGTCCACTGCCTCTTCGGGAGCCGAGCAGCCGCTCGGCCGGACCTCGCGCTTCGTTTGTGGCTTCCGGAGAGTTTGTGCGGCGCTGTTGCTGCCACCGCTACTGCTCCCAGAAGCTGGACCATTGTCAGGTCTACGCCCATGTCGACCCCCATTCTGGACATCAATAGTAGCATTTCCAATTTGCTCTTCGTCGACCAGGCCAGGTCCAGGGATTCGAGCTTCGAGCTTCTGAATCGAGGCACAGCCGATGGCAGGTAGTTGGCTTGTATCAAATCTGCAGCTGGTTTCACCCATGCGAAGCAGGACTTGGACGAGGATGAGCTTGGTGGCGACATTCTCTGGCTTGCGCCGACAGATGTCAGGACCTTATAATTAAATTATAAGAACCCACCAGCAAGCTTCTGAGTCTAATCGTGAGAAGGAAGAAGCCTTGTCCGTTCGTGCCCGCTCGAGGTGGATATCTCAATGACAACGATATTCGCCCTGCCCTGCTCCTGCCCCTCCCCCTCTCCTCATCTACAAACGGTCCTGGTCCCGGACCCTGAAGAGTGGGCAAGGTTAAGAGTAGTCAGTTTTCGACATGCTGAGCCTGATGGTCACCTCTTGAGCGGGGGTGTTTGTGAAGTGTAGCGCTTTGTACTTCCCGAACACTTGCGTGTTCATCGTCTGACATCCTGCAGGTCAGTCGGTCGAGAGATTGAGGCCTTTCGGAACACGAGACAGTCTGATTGCCTTACGGGACGGGAGCAGTACGGTCGCTTCGGTCGCGATCCCAGTAGACTTTCCGGCGGCTGCAAAACCCAAAACCCCAGCCGAACCAAGCAGAAGATGTCAATGAAGCGTGATGGCCTATAGAGCCTATAGACCAGAGGGGGAGCGATGACATGAGCGCGAGCGTTCCCAAAGCTCTGAGCGAAGACTGGGGTGCAGTGATGTGGACTTGCAGAGCGGCGAAGGGAAGGAAGACCAAACAGCTGCACATGCGGAACCCTTTTGTTCTTTCTTTCATCCGGATCTTGCACCTTTGCAGGAGGGTGCTGGGCTACCGGGTCTACCTGAGCACAGGGCTGCGGGCGGGGCAGCCGAGGTCCCTCATAGGCTCCTTGCCAGATGATTGGATTGAACTCAGAGGGTCGAATGTTTGTGGTATGGGGTCGTTGTTTGTCCCCGTGCAGGTTCAGAGATAGCGGTGGGCACCACGCAGACCTTCCTCCCTGCCGAAAGCTCCATGCAAGCATGGACGCACATTGCAGTCCTGCCCTGAGCTGTGCAGGGCGTTCTTGGCCGAGTGCCAGAGCATCTTCAACTCTCAATGCTTGCATTTGACCGTCGCTTCTGCCTTTTCGCTTTAGGTTTTCACCCGCTCGCAGCTCGTGGAGCAGACGACACCGGCAGGTCTTTCATGCATGAGTCCTGCTTACACATGACAGGGCTTAGGGATCGATCTGCAGGAGTAGCTGGGATTATATGCATCAGGTCCGCTTCTGTGTATTCTACCCAAACTGCAGCCAGGTGCCAGCATCTCTGACACGTCGTCAGTTTCGACCATCGACTTTCGTGACGATGCCACTTGCATGGAACAAAGGTGTCGATTCCTTCAGTCAATGAGCCGTAGCAGAGGAATTGCAACATAAACCAAGCGAGCAGACACAAACACACACACACACACACACACACACACACACACACACACACACACACACACACACACACACACACACACACACACACACACACACACACACACACACACACACACACACACACACACACACACACACACACACACACACACACACACACACACACACACACACACACACACACACACACACACACACACACACACACACACACACACACACCCTCACGCACGCACGCACGCACGCACGCACGCACGCACGCACGCACGCACGCACGCACGCACGCACGCCCGCACGCACGCACGCACGCACGCACGCACGCACGCACGCACGCACGCACGCACGCACGCACGCACGCACGCACGCACGCACGCACGCACACACGCGCACACACACACACACACACAGAGAGAGACACACACACACACACAGAGACACACAGAGACAAACACACAAGCGCATGCGTGCTCACACACATACAAACACTCAGTTCACACGCGCAAAATTGCGAAAGTTCGTCGTCGAGTTTGGTAAGCATATTCCCCGGAATGCCAACTGGCACCTCTTACCTCAGCACCAGTGGTGCAACATGCACTAGAATACTATAAGCCAGGGCGGAACTCTGACGCAGACTCCTAGCACAGCACGCTGCGCAAGACGAGGAACTACGGAATATGTGCCAAGTTTAAAGCGCCACAAGCCCAACGGAGCGACGCATCCTGCATTCAGCCCACGGCAGTACTGAGAATTCAAGGATCTTGATGAATTCGAAGTTGGCGGCGTGCTGTTCTGGAAGAACGGCAGCGACTTCACCGAGGCCACCCACTACGAGGCGAGGCCAGCAACACAACTCCGGAACCGCAAACCAAGCCTGCGACCGGGCCCCCGTGGCTTGTTTCTGGGTTTCACACCCTTGTGTCAGCTGATGGGTCACGCAGAAGATTTTTGGGGATCCAGACAGTTGTCCATGGCTCCGACACTCCGTGCTGCTACCGTAGTCGTAGCTGCTACGAAGATTGCTTGGCCAAGGAAGAACTTCCACTGTGAGCTCTAATCAAGCTTGAAAACCCAAGCCCCCTTGCGTAGAGGGGCCTATGTTTGAGGGCAAGGGAGTCCCGAGCCCCTGAATGAAGTCCCCAGCTGAGGTCTATCTCGCCGAAGACCGCAATGGCCTCCGCCCCAGCTCAGCGCGCTGAGAGGCTTAGCCTTGCCCTTTGAAGCTTTCGGCAATCTCTTCGAAGCTATACTCTAGATACACAGTATACAGTAGAAATAGAAAGCCTATGCCGGCACACTCACACTCTGATCAGTTCCCAGTGTTGTAGCTGCTTGCGGGATTGACTGTGGCTGCGTCTGTTTTCTACTACAGCTTGCTGAACATTCTTTGAACACATGGCTATAGTAGATACTCTGGTTGCGCACCGAGGCACGAACCGCTCTTACCTGGGCAATATTTCGTATGACGCCAACAGTTTCGCTGCTGGGCACATCATGAGCACGTGTAGCGTTTCTCGCTCTCAGCAACCTGATTAATTTGGAATCTGGGCATCAAGCGCTGAAGGGGGGCTGGACAAAGAGCTCGAAAGAGCAGAAGCCCTTTGGTAGACCTTGTCGGCGACGCTTTCAGGACGTTCCCGCAGACACGGCTCTGCAGTCGTTCAGCCGCTTGGTCACAATTTTTTGTGTAAGTGCATTTCAGGCTGCCAGCCTGGCTCTTGTGCGGAATCCACCCGAAGTCGCCCAAGGTCACCTGGTTGTATACGCCCGCTCGGAGCTGGTGGAGCAAACCACGCCGGCAGCTGCGCGGCGCAGCTCGGAGCACGAACGGCTTTGAGGGTTCAGGGTTGATGAGAATCCGTGCAAACCCTTCAGCATTGGCTCCCAAGCCGACTGATGGTTCATCGGTGGCGGATGCTCAGCTTCCATCTCCAGGTATCGTCGACACTGTTGCGAGTGTCTCAGCGGTGAGCTTCGTCGACCTGGACCTGGATGAAGATGAACTTGGAGGTGTTTACACTGTTGTGGCTAGCTTTCACACCGATACCCTAAAGTACCCCCAAGATGCAGCGAACAGTCAGGGTCATCGTGGTCACAGCATCCTGGATTACTATCATTAGCCATCACACCGCCATCATCCTCATCACCGCTGTCATCGCAGCCAGCGTGACTGTCAGCAGTACATCAATTGGATCATCAT
Organism: Symbiodinium sp. CCMP2592; assembly: GCA_905221615.1. Lineage (NCBI taxonomy): Eukaryota > Dinophyceae > Suessiales > Symbiodiniaceae > Symbiodinium > Symbiodinium sp. CCMP2592. The sequence continues at coordinate 131,762 of CAJNDT010000293.1, read as the reverse complement.
GATCGTCATTTTGGGGCGCAGCTTTGGATTCAGCGATGAGGGCCTTGAGTAGTCTTACTTGATTCATGTTCACACATGCTTCTTGTGGCGACTTCTCATCTCCATTGAGCACAATTGTCGAACAAGATGCATGCAGGTCATCTGCTGTGGCAAGAGCCGTCATCCACCGAGCGAGTCGAGACGCTCGATTGACACGTATTGAATGCATGTTTTGCCCAAAGCAGCTGCAAGAGTGTTTTGCCGAGGGTTTCGCCATTTACCGGCATCAGCTCTGCAAAGCAAGATGCGCTATGACAATACAGCTTGTAAAAAGGAGTGCTTGCATTCTTCCTGTCGTTGTGTCGGATCTGAGCCCTCAGTCTGTGTGATGAACTTGATTTCACAAAGAAGCTGCGGAGCATTTGTCGCGATAAGCACATCTAGTGTGAGGGGACAGAAGCCTGTTCGCGCGAAAAATTGAAATGGGCTCCACTGAGGTTTTACGTGGTGTACCTTGCGCTGGACTCGGTCGGCACTGGCCGCTCCCTAGCTGCTGGCGACTTGGCGTGGATCTAGCAGAATCTAGCAACAGGGCAACAGAGCACACTGTTAATGACAGTGCTCATCACTATGATGGTGGCCAACATGAGCATCCATGCCAAAGGCTTTAAAGAGCGATAGCACGCAAGAGCACCACAGCTGCAGCAAGACGGCATGGCAGAAGCAACAATCAGCCAGCTCTGACTCCGTCAGCACGGCTCGTCGATCAGAGTAACAGGGTTTGATTACGAGCAAGATTACGGTTACCATCTTCATCAGGATCAGCATCACGCCCGCAACAACCTGCGGGCCATATCATCGTTGATGTTTATTAGTGCAACATACCATGGGGAGTCGAACGATACACACAGGCAGTACGCGCAGCGACTGCTTTCGTGATCTTGTGGCATCCCCTCGAGCCCTCGACTGTTCGGAGGGTCTCAGTCCGAGGTGGAGAGGTGTTGGTCGGTACGCAGCGGACCACGTTGCCGGCGGACCGCGGGCAGCAAGCGTTGAAATTTTTCGCTACAGCGATCAGGATAACATTTGGTGAAGCAAATCTGTATTGACTCCTCGCGCTTATGCAGCTTCAGAGGACCCGTTTGGAACAGCAAGTCGTCCAACCTTCCAATAGGGGGAATGCAGGGCTCACGATGTACCTAGCTCCCTGAGCGATGAATATTGCAAGGCTCGGCGTTGTCCTTTCTGCCGCTCAGGACACCAGCATCTCCAGCTTCAACCACTTCCTGGTGGCTCATGCTGCACTTCAAAAGTCCTAGCAGAAACACCACCTTCGACCACCTCAGACTTTATCTCAAGACAAATCCAAAGGGTAGCCTCCACCCCCGAAGCTTGATCCTATACAACTGGGCTGCGGTCTCCTAAGGTGTACACGAAGTCGACCTTGGCAGAGCAAAGCACCCCCGTGGGTGTGGCACTTTACGATTCCACGGCCTTTGTGGGGAACCTGTCCTTCCCGGACAAGGCCGAGATGGGCATTGCTACAAACTGAGTTTTGTTGATGAGGCAGAGCGCATTTGAGCTTTTAGGGTTCTGGATGTCAGGGTGTCGAGCGGCGGTGACAGCCCGTTGAGCATGAGACAGCCTCGAAACTTGAGCCAGTTTCTTGAGTCAAAACGGTCAGGAGCGGGTGTCCAAACGATCGGAGTCTGAACCCTCACTGAATTCGCTTGTGGGAGGACTTGGATGTGACGGAACTGGGAGGAAACATCACTTGGATCCCTCCTGCCGATGACCGGCTGGTGACCTTCGGAATGAAGCCAGTTCATGAACGGACTTGTGTTCTTACCGCTCTGGGTCTTTCGAAAGGTGGAAGGTGTTTTTGGGTCCTATGGTCACGGAGTGGCATCGAAGTTTGTGCGGGTACTTTGGCTCAGTGGTTGTAGCTTGGAACACCTGTCCTGCCCTACACAGCATGCAGATCCTTCCGTCCAAATCGTCCAGCAGGAACTCTGCCTAGACCACGCCTGAAAGAAGAGCACAGTATCGCAGAAGAGGTGTTCTCTCACAGCACTCCGAACCGTCGCACTTTAGGTCTCGTCATGAACTAAGGCTGGGCTATAACATCTTCTTCGCCGATGATGCAGCGTGCCAGGACTCGGACACTCTCAGAGAACTGTCCGGGCCAAAGGGAGTTCGGGAGCTCGGGCTCTTTCTTATCCCCGGTCTTCTCCTGACCCCCTTCACATTCAGGGTTTTGGCGTATGCACCTTGATGTCGAATGTGATGAATGATAAAGTTTTAGAGTTTAGTACTTAACCTAAAATCATTTCATTTCTTTTGCAGAGTAGCTGTGCGGGAAAAAACTCTTGTCCGTTAGTAGCCGTTGTCAAAACTCGTATACTTCCTCCGCCTGCACTGATCGAGCAGCTGCAGTGTTGAGATTTTCTCGCGGTGGTTCAGAGATGGCGAAATTCTGATGGAGAGGACATGGCATGCCAGAAGCTGTTGGTCGACAGTGTCGCGGCAAACGAGAGCCTGGTCATCGTTCCTCCGGACACCCAGATTCTGAACTTCACCCACGTATTGATCTACGTCTCTTAGAGTGAATTGTAGAACCAAGCAAATTTCCACTCGGACAGTCGGAATACTTTTGCCCAAGCTCGTTGAGGCAACATCCGGGTTCTCGGAGCAGACGACTCCCGCAAGCCAGCAGATTCTGGATGCCAACGCGTCTGTGTCGAGCATCCGCTTTGTGGACAAAGACCTCGAGTCCGAGGATCAACCAGGGTCTCATAGGGTCTCTAAAGACACTGACTTAGAGGACGCTTAGAGGTATCCCATCCCAGAGAGTCAGGAGCTTGGCGGCGATGTGTCCTGGACGGCCCCGGAAGGTGCGTTCGGGTGGGGCCCGAGAGATCTGAAGCCTTGCACAGGCTCTTCTCGTAGCAGCAGTTGTATCATCGGTAAGTTAGGTCAGAACCCCCGGACCGAAGCAAATGCTTGGCATTTGGAGACGTGGGCTCAGGCTTCCTGGAGAGGGTGGACGCCTACGTGCTGTACCTGAGTGCCCTGGGTTGTAGCGATGATACAACCTCTGCATTATTGATAAGTGTCCCTGTCGCGAAACTCTCGCTTATGCAAACGCTTGGCCTGCATACTCTGATGGGCCAGGGTCATCGGTCATAGTGTCATCCTGACAACGCTTTGCCGCATGAGGTTGTTTGTTTGATTCTGAGGTGCCACTGCCGGCGGTGATCAGCGCCTAAGCCTTGGCACGGAGGTGGCAGTGGGAACAGACGTCAGGACAGAGTGTTCGGGACCGGGTTGCGGATCGAGAGGCTGCCGATGTCATGATGTCGGAAAGAAGATTCAGCTTGACGGGTTGAGCGCGAAAGAGCATTGTCGTGTTCATTGTTGCTCGCTGATATGACACTGTCGAGGTAGATATGTTTGCTTTACTTAAACTGTGTTTGCCCGCGGCGCTTATGACTTCTGCTGTTTTCGTTGTGCAGTCTTACTGATATTGCCAGCTTTGCTCAACGCTGTTTCACCCTGTGTCTTTCGCTCTTTGCTTGTTGTTGTTGTCGTTGTTGCTGTTGCTGTTGCTGTTGCTGTTGCTGTTGCTGCTGCTGCTGCTGCTGCTGTTGTTGTTGTTGTTGGTGTTGGTGGTGGTGGTGTTGGTGTTGGTGTTGGTGTTGGTGTTGGTGGTGGTGTTGGTGTTGGTGTTGTTGTTGCTGCTGCTGTTGTTGTTGTTGTTGTTGTTGTTGTTGTTGTTGTTGTTGTTGTTGTTGTTGTTGTTGTTGTTGTTGTTCTTGTTGTTGTTCTTGTTCTTGTTCTTGGTAATGTTCGCTTATTGTGCTTCTTGTTATTTTTGTTATTCTTGTTATTGTTGGTATTGTTGTTGTTGGTGGCGGTGTTGTTGTTGTTGTTGCTGCCCGTTTCTTTCTGTTTCTTGTGGTCGCTGCTTGCCATTTGACTCTCCTTTCTGTGTTCGCTTGTTCCTTCCGCTTCGTGGTGACATATAAACTGCGTGCTTCGTCTCGCTGTAAAATATTGCTTTCGGGCATAATCAGTCAGATTGTCTTTTGTTTAGTCATCCTCTCCCTAAGCCAGGCCGAGCCAGCTTAATCTTAAGCCGCTGCCGCCCTCGCTGAAATTACAAATCAGCAGGATGCATGCTGCTGTTTTCCTGATTTTTCCGTGAAGCGACCCTGCGAGTAGTGGCACACCGGTACCTCTACAGTAATAATGGGGATACCTTGTGAGATAGTAATGACGAGAACGATAAGAATGGTTAGAACGGTTCGAACCGTAAACCCGCGTTGAGGACAAGCCGGGCCAGACGAAGCCAAGCTATGTTTGTGATTTGTTTACAAGCGCTACTCCGTTGTTTCAATAACAGGAAGGATGCAAGTCCTTCACTGGAAATATACCTGGCCTGGGCTCCCAAATCAAGCCTTCCGGACAATGGTAGCACTGCTCCACAGGCTTCAAACAGAAAACGTCCACAGCGTTTCATTTGAAGCCTTCAGTGAAGACATGCAGCTGTGCCTCTTATAGTGCTTTTCCTGTACTTAGTGATGTCAATCTTTCAGAGGCAGGGATCGTTACTGCAGAGGCAATGTCGTCAGTTCTTCAGCGGCGGGGAGACTTGGGGGTAGGGGGTGAAGGTAGTGGCAGCAGTAGAAACAACTCGTAATGCCTTTCAGGTGGAAAAGCGCAGTCGCATATTTTGGAAACTAAGAGTCAAAACAGCAGAGCCTGTCAACCAGAGACAAGCTACGTCAATCCAAACAAATGGATGTTTCCTACTACTATGTCTCCTACTCCTACATTTTTGCCAATCACAGCCTGTAGCTCCAAGACGACGACTACTGGCAGTACCAGTGCCAGAACCATTGACGCCGCACTGCTACCACTACCACTACTACTACTACTACTACTACTACTACTACTACTACTACTACTACTACTACTACTACTACTACTGCTACTGCTACTGCTACTGCTACTGCTACTGCTACTGCTACTGCTACTGCTACTGCTGCTGCTACTGCTACTACTGCTACTACTGCTACTACTGCCACTACTGCTACTACTGCTACTACTGCTACTACTGCTACTGCTACTACTACTAGCCACCCCCCCCGCTGCCCAGTACCTCGTGTTACAGACGCTTGTAACACACATCCGTTGTACTCGGTATTTACAGCACTTTCGGCATGTAGCAACATCTTATGAAGCCTCAAAACTCACCTCCAAGTTTTGAAACTTCGGGAGCGTTTTCTGGACTTTATTTGGGGGGGTGGGAGGGTGCGGGAAGAATGATGACGACATTGTTACGCCGACACCCGGGACATCATCTCCGGAAGAGCCATTTTACTCGGTATTTACAGTGTTTTCGTGACGTCAGCCCTCTTTCTAGTCGCCAAGCCTACCTCTGGACTTTGCTACGTTGTCTTTTGCCTTTGCGAGGGCTTTCAGCGAAAAACTCGAAATTGGGTGGGGGAAAGCTTCTTTTGCTCGGTCTTTAAAGTACTATGCTCATGTCACACTCCATTACTAACAACGAGTTTTCTAACTCCGGCATCCGATTCTGGACTTGATTTTGGCGGGGGGGGTGCTGGAAGAATGATGACGACATTGTTACGCCGACACCCCGAACAACATCTCCGAAAAAAGCAATTTTACTCGGTATTTACAGTACTTTCGTGACGTCAGCCCTCTTTCTAGTCGCCAAGCCTACCTCTGGACTTTGCTACGTTGTCTTTTGCCTTTGCCAGGGCTTTCAGCGAAAACTCGAAAATGGGTGGTCATAACTGTTCGAGGCTGCCTGTACGTTATCACCCCTCCCCCCCACCAAAGCAATGCATGCAAAAGGGGTGGGGGGGGGGGGGGGGCTACTACTACTACTACTACTACTACTACTACTACTACTACTACTGCTACTTCTGTCTACGCTACTACTGTCTACTGCTACTACTACTACTACTACTACTACCACCTACTACTACTACTACCACTACTACTACTACTACTACTACTACTACTACTACTCCAAGGACACACGCTCGTAGGAGGACTTGTGTTTGTGATGTGTTTCAGTTTCAAACAGAACGCAATCTTCAGGTTCGAGCACCTTTACGGCATATTCGGCTGCCATGCAAGGTTGAACGTTCAAAAAACGGTGCTTTTAGGCTCACGAAGTGCCGAAAGTACTGTCAGGGCCAACAAAAACGTGCATGAGGCAGCCGCGGGTGTCGGAAATCACGAAGTAGCTTTTGAAGGTTTGGTATGTTTCTTTTGCTGCGGGTGTTTTACGCCAAAGGAAAGCACTATGTCTTAGTGGCTGTAAAACAAACTTTTCAACTTTTGCCGGGAATGGGTTGTATGATGCCTAGGATAGCAATAAGAGAGGGTTGCTGGGGGGGTTAGAGAGGTAAAGAAGGGGATGGGAAACTAGTAGAGGTGATTCTCAAGGTCTTGTTTTGGGTTTTTAAATGGGGTTGTATGGGTTTGAAATAGGCCGCATAGCTGTAGTGCTCGAACGTAGTCTGACGACGTCACAACAAGCCTTGAACTTTACCCCTCCTCCCTAAACCCAAAATGTATATCCTTACACCTTCAGACACCTAAACCCTGGAAAGCTGAAGCCCATCACCCTCAACCATGGCACCACCTTAAACCCTATCGTCCCAGATCCCTACTAACTACAGACTCCCATCACCAGTGCCATAGGCCTTCAAGCTTCGTAGTCCACCCACCCTAAAGCCTAAAACCGTAACCTCGACCCTAATAATTTGAACCCAATGACACTAGACCCGAGAGGCTAACAGCTGAATGCCACCACACTAATCCCCAACACCCTAAAACCCTAAACCCTAAAACCCTAAACCCTAAACCCAAACCCTTAAATCCTGCCCGCGACTTCATCGTCTTCTTCAACGACATGGGCCGGCCGCTGCCTGAGGGTTTTTTAGTTTTAGGTAGGACCCTAAGACCCGGTTGGTTTCCCTCCCTAACCCCGCATGACTTGTGCTTGAGTTGTTGGCAGCTCAGTCAGGCGGTGCCGGTTCTTCGTGAGCCGGGCACCAGCCGATTGAGCTGCAGGGGGTCTTCGGTGCCGGTTCTTCGTGAGCCAGGCTCCGTTGCCCCCCTCAGTCTGGCGGTGCCGGTTCTTCGGGGCACCAGCCGACTGCGCTGCGAGCCTTTGGTGCCGGCTCTTCGTGAGCCTGGCTCCATTGCGCTCCCGGTCAGGCGGGTGCCGGCTCTTCGTGAGCCAGGCTCCCATGCCGCCCTTCGGTCAGGCTTGGTGCCGGTTCTCCGTGAGCCGGGCTCCGATGCCGACCGAAAGCTCTGAGGCCTCGCCTGAGCTTTGGAGTTTTGGTCAGGCACGGTGCCGGTTCTTCGTGAGCCGGGCTCCGATGCCGATCAAAATCTTCACAGCCGGCATGATTGGCCCGAGCGTTTCGGTCAGCTCGGCCGATGCCTGGACTGGCCCATTGTGGTGTGCCGTCCGGCTGGGTTTTTTTCAGGGTGAGGCCCCAGAAACCCCCCCATTCGGATTTGGGATTGTGACCCCAGATTCACCCCCCTAAGTTTCAGGGTGTTGCGGTATTGATTCGGGTTCGGGGTGGCCTTCGAGCCTTTGGGGTTTGGTTTGGGCCTGGGGTCTAGGAGGGTGGTTTAACTTGGTGCGTCTGAGGCCTGACCATCACCGCCTGACCGTCGTGGCGCCTGGCCAGGCAGGTTTCGCAGTGAAGTCCGTTTCCAGCTTAAATTTGAAAACTGTATGGCCATTTCACTCAGGTCTGACCATTCGTAAAACTGATGATGCCCGGCACCCGTTACTTCGCATGTTCTTTCTGACTGTTGTGTCACTGGCTTAGGTCTGACTTGGACAATGCTGGCTGACGAGGGGTGCCTGGTTCCTGGCACGGTACCGCACCACAGCATTGCATCCTGATTGACTGTCTCGTTGTGTGTCTGAGGCCTGACCTTGGCTGATGTTGCGAGGTGCCCGGGGGCTTCGCCTGGGTCTGCCTCACAGTGTCGCTGGACTGAGGCCTGGCGTTGGGCATCTGATGACGAGGTGAGGTGCCCAGATTCTGATTCGCAAGCCCTTAGACTTTGCACTGTTGTTTTAAGGCCTGATCTCAGCCCTTGGGTTCGTCGGTTGATGATGCCAGGTGCCCGTTTCTGCTTCACATTGCAACATGTCATGGTGTTCCCTAGCCCGGTCTAAAATACGAGGAAGCACCATGAGACCCGCTCTAAGGCAACATCCAGGTTTCATGATGCGAGGTGCTTGGTCCTGTGTCTGATGCACTTGGGCTGGCCACACTGTTATTTGATTGAGGCCCGACCATGGCAATGGACGACGACGATGAGTTGCGCCAATATTTGGATGCGGGGCGCCCGGTGCTCTTCAGGAGACTGGTCTTGGTTCGCCGGTTAAGTTCCCCCCCCCCCATGCGACGGAGGTTTGACTTTGGATGACGACGTGCGGTGCCCGGTGCTTCTCATGTTCCTGCATGCACTTAGTGTTTATTGTTGCAGTCCGTTTGGTTTGTCGGCACGATTTGTCGAGGCTGGAGCCTGCTGCATCCTCTTCGACTTCCTCGTCTGAGGACCGTGTGCTCCGTGCCATTGAGATGTGAACATGGTTGGCATGGATGAAGCGTGGCTTGAGCATCGGCTGTGCATGCTGCTTCTTTCTTCTCAGACTCGTCATGAGTTCATGATTTAGCATTTCCGGTAGATGACTTAGGTGCAGTCACTTCTTCAATCGTCAAAAAAATCAGCGACTGCGGATCCTAACTTAAAGAAAGCTCCTTGGATGGAGCTTCCCATCACATGTGTCACATGTGGACAGACATCTGCCTGAAACTTACACAGACTTACACTGCAGCATTCCTTCGGTAGTACACCGGGACAGATCCCACTTTTGGAGCCCAAAACCGGGTCTGTAATTGGCCGTTAGCACCCCGCTCCCAGCTTGGAGCCTCCGAAGCCATGACATCGTCTTCGGGTTCCTCTTCCTCGTCATCGACAAGGTCATCCTCGTATTCAACCTCCTCGTCTGACAGTGACGTTCAGGAGCAGCCTGAGAGGCCTGAGTGTTAGCCGTCGTGTCGTTGACAATTGAATGATGTGTCCTGGCAGGCAGCAGCGAAAGAAGCCGAACGTTCGAAAGCGTCGGCAAAACCGCGAAAGGCTGGCCCGAGAAGCTGCCGGGAGCAGCAATGACCACCTGAGGTTGGTACCTGCTGCTGGGAGCAGCCTGAGGGAGGCTGAGAAGAAGGAGGACAAGAAAGACGAGAAGAAGTCTGAAAAGAAGGACGACAAGAAGGAGGCGAAGCTGCCTGACAAGAAGGTGGAGAAGAAGGAGGACGAGAAGAAGCCTCCAAAGGCGGAGGATGAAAAGAAGGCAAAGGAAAAGAAGGATGACAAGAAGGCTGAGGAGGCGGCTAAGAAAAAGGAAAAGAAGGATGACAAGAAGGTCGAGGAGGCGGCTGCACAGAAGAAAAAGGAAAAAAAGGACGACAAGAAGGCTGAGGAGGCGGATGACAAGAAGAAAAAGGAAAAAAAGGATGACAAGAAGGCTGAGGAGGCGGATGAAAAGAAGAAAAAGGAAAAGAAGGACGACAAGAAGGCCGAGGAGGTGGAGGAAAAGAAGAACCAGGAAAAGAAGGAAGCGGCTGAGGAGTGGGCTTTGCACCGCCGCAAGGCTGAGGAAGCCGTGAGGAACCTGAAGAGGCCTTTGACGCCTGAGAAAGGGCACGGCAAGGGCAAGAAGGGCCGGAAGGGGACGGGGAAGGGGAAAGGAGAAGAGAAGAAGGAAAAGAAGAAGAAGGATAAGAAAAAGAAAGATAAGAAGAAGTCCAAAAAGGACAAGAAAGACAAGAAGAAAAAAAAGGAGAAAAAGGAAAAGAATGAACTAGAAGACAATTGGCCCGAAAGCATCATCAGCGAAGAGTGTTACGCTACGTCATAGAATCCAGTGTATAGGGTCATAGAGTCACCGAGTCAAAAGCACGGAGTCACAGAGGCGGAGTGTCACATACAGTCAAGAGTCGTACAAGTCATAGTTCATAGAGTCATCGAGAAATAGAGTCGAGTACATGTCAAGCACAAGTCATAGTTCAAAGAGTCATAGAGTCATATAGAGTCATAAAGTCACAGTGAGACAGAATCATAGAGTCATAGTGTTATAGAGTCATAGCGTCAGAGTGAGAAAGAGTCATAGAGTCATGGAGTCATCTATGTACCACGCACTTGACTTGATGTAGTTCACTCTATGAACACTAATGTTCAGGTTTAGCGGTTTTAGGGTATAGTCCAACATGACGCAGAAGTCTTCCTTTCCTAGCTCCGGAACCTCACTATATAGACATCCCTGATTACTGTGGTTTCAACGTGACTCTATGACTCTATGCATGGTCACTTTATGTCGCAGCAGTAGTAGTAGTAGTAGTAGTAGTAGTAGTAGCAGTAGCAGTAGTAGTACTAGCAGTACCAGTACTAGTAGTAGTGATAGTAGTGGTAGTCGTAGTAGTTGTAGTAGTAGTCGTCGTCGCGTAGTCGCAGTCGTGGTCGTAGTAGTAGTAGTAGTAGTAGTAGTAGTAGTAGTTGTTGTTGTACTAGTAGTAGTAGTAGTAGTAGTAGTAGTAGTAGTAGCAGTAGTAGCAGTAGCAGTAGTAGTGGTAGTAGTAGTGGTAGTAGTAGTAGTAGTAGTAGTAGTAGTAGTAGTACTAGTAGTAATAGCAGTAGTAGTAGTAGTAGTAGTAGTAGTATTCTTTTGTAGTAGTGGTAGTGGTAGCAGTAGTAGTAGTAATGATAGTTGTAGTAGTGGTAGTGGTAGTAGTCGTACTAGTACTAGTTCAAACACTCGACAACGCCAATCTCTGTGAAGGGTTGCAAGTTTCACCTCAATGCACATCAAAAGTAATAATTTTACCTCGCGTTCGAACACTCGACAACGCCAATCTGTGTGAAGGGTTGCAAAATTCATGTCAATGCACATAAAAAATTGCAACTTTACCTCGCGTTCGAACACTCGACCACGCCAATCCCTGTGAAGGGTTGCAAAATTCATTTCAATGCACATCAAAAAATGCAACTTTGCCTCGCGTTCGAACACTCGACCACGCCAATCCCTGTGAAGGGTTGCAAAATTCATCTCAATGCACATCAAAAATTGCAACTTTGCCTCGCGTTCGAACACTCGACCACGCCAATCCCTGTGAAGGGTTGCAAAATTCATTTCAATGCACATCAAAAAATGCAACTTTACGTAGCGTTCGTGCATTCGACCATGCCAGTCCCTGTGAAGGGTTGCAAAATGCCAATCCCTGTGAATGGTTGCAAAATGCAGTTGAGCTGCGCCCAAACCCTGTGAAGGGTTGCGCGGCGCCCGCAAAATGTGTAACTTTACTTCGCGTTTGAACACCCGAGGAAGCGAATCCCTGTGAAGGGTTGCGCGGCGCCCGCAAGAAGTGTAACTTTACCTCGCGTTTGAACGCCCGAGGAGGCGAATCCCTGTGAAGGGTTGCGCGGGAACCGCAAAATGTGTAACTTTACCTCGCGTTTGGGCGCTCGAGAGTTCCAATCCCTGTGAAGGGTTGCGCGGCGCGCCTAAAATGTGTAACTTTACCTAGCGTTTGGGCGCTCGAGGAGGCGAATCCTTGGGAAGGGTTGCATTCCCGATGGACGACGACGGTGCCACCCCTGGCTTTAGAAGAGAGATTTAGATACCGAGATGTAGAGAGTATGTAGAGAGGTAGAGAGTAAGTCAGAGAGTAAGTCAGAGAGTAAGTCAGAGAGTAAGTCACAGAGTAAATCACAGAGTAAGTCAAGAGTAAGTCACGAGATGTAGAGAGTATGTAGAGAGGTAGAGAGTAAGTCAGAGAGTAAGTCAGAGAGTAAGTCAGAGAGTAAGTCACAGAGTAAATCACAGAGTAAGTCAAGAGTAAGTCACGAGATGTAGAGAGGATGTAGAGAGGTACAGAGTAAGTCAGAGAGTAAGTCAGAGAGTAAGTAAGTCAGAGAGTAAGTCACAGAGTAAGTCACAGAGTAAGTCAAGAGTAAGTCACAGAGTAAGTCACAGAGTAAGTCACAGAGTAAGTCAAGAGTAAGTCACAGAGTAAGTCACAGAGTAAGTCACAGAGTAAGTCACAAGTAAGTAAGTAAGTATCAAGTGTAGAGTCAAGTATCAAGTGTAGAGTAAAGTATGGAGTCAAGTAAGTTGATTCTATGTCTGTCATCTATGTACTCAACTGCGGCGTTCCACACGGAAGAACCCTTCGCGAAGCTTTCGGGAAAAGAAGCATTTGTTGACTGATCCTGAGTCCAGAAGATATTGTGGCATGTCCTTTGAGGCTTCTTGGCTGATTTAACTCCTCTGAGTTTTCGTGGCATGTGTGAGTTCGAGCGTCTGTCGGACAGCAAGGAGCTGCTGTCGATGTACGTCTCGCGTGCCTCGGTCCTGGTCTTTCTTCGAGACTCGGTGAAGGCCGGGCTTCGTGACCTTATTAAACCCTGTGCCTGAGAAGCCAGTTCATCAATGTGTCGGCAGGGAGCACCGGACCGCTTCACGCAGGGGACGTTCAACTGTCCGGTGCCTGAGAATGCCGACCACAAGGAGACCCTGAAGCAGGCGGGAGTCTGCACCTGGCATTCTGTTGTTTTTGAATTTGTCGCAGCGCACATCTGGGCCAGGTGTTGATACACAGGGTGATACACCAGAGGGCCTACCTGAGATGGTGGGCTCTCAACAGCCCTGCGGCATTCCACAGTGCAATGAGGACGGCAGGCCTCCACGAGCCTTGGACTGCATCCACTTTTGCTCCATTTCGTCATTATGCTACATTTCGTGTTTTCCGTCATTGACATTGAACGTCATCTCACTGAGGTGCCTGACATCTATGACCTCTCAGCTCCTGGCAATGGGCCTCCTCCTCCTCCACCACCACCACCGCCTCCGCCAGCGACTGACCCTCCGAAGGGAAAGGGCAAGGCCGGCAAGGCTAAGGGGCCTGAGCCCAAAAAAGGCGGCAAGTCCGGGTAGGCCAAACCCTAAATTCTAAACCCTATCTAAACCCTACATGTGTCAGCCTGATCTACCTGGCCATTCCGCCTGATTTTCATGCCTCCGTCTCCTGGGGTGCCCTCTAAATGGCGGGCCCACTGCAACAGCTTGATCTCCGGGGTGCGGCGGCAAAAAGAAGAGTCGAGTTCAATGCACAACTTTGCCAGTTTGTCTTTAAAAGTTTCGTGCACAGAGCCATGACTGCTTTTGGGAAGGACTCCTCCTTCTGTTTCGTCTGGGCAGCTGCGGCCTGAGCATACCGGTGCCCCTGCAGTGCCTGGAATCGGAAATCCATGAACATCTGGTTCAGGTGCTTTCGTGATCATCTTTCACTTTGCCTTCGGTTCCTCTGGCTTTGGACTTAAATACCCTGCCTCCCATGACTGCCCACTTGCGACACGACAGGTCTCGGATGCCTGACCGTGTGGACGAGCTGCCGTCGTTGCAGAGTCTGTGGGGGACCCGGTCAAGTGGATTCGCCAGCCTGGATTTGGGCATGTGTTTGATGCCATGCGTGCTGCCTTTAACTTTTTTCCTGTGTGCTGTGGATCAAGATCACATGGCAAGCCAGGGTTGTGGCAGCTTGCAGGTCTGATTTATGACTTTTATAGCCCGGGCCTTTCAGCCAGTAAGAAACTTTTCCTAGGAGAACGACTGCACTATCGGACTTTTGTTAGGAGAACGACTGTGGCTGAGCCTCGCCGCCATGGCAGCACTCACGGAGCAGGAGCAGGACCATGCTCTATGGGCAAGCCTGATGCGGAGGCTTGCCATGGAGGAGAATATGAACATCAGTGCTTTGCCTCGTCGCTCGGCTGAAGTGGGATGTCTGAAATGTAAACTGACCATGACCAATGATCTTCCTGCCTTACTTAGGCAGACCACCGCGGCTTGACAACCAGGTCTTTGCTTTGTCCCACTGGTACGACGAGCATGAGGCTGAAGCCGACCGGGCAGCAATCCGGCTGCATCTTTAGTTCCCTCTGGTCCGAGTCCGATGTGAAGCACCATGCTGAAAGGCAAGGGCGAAAGCTAAGGTGCACCGAGTTTTGCATGACCGTGCGCCTGACCTCCTCTGGGTCTGCTGCAAGTGCGGCGTCGACATGGCAGCCAAAGCCGAGTCTGGGCTGCAGCTACAATGACAATTAAATGTGATGTGCCAGCATGCAAAAAGTTCCAGCGGTGCATGTTGCATCCAAGGGCCTGGTCTCATTGCTGCTGCACCCCCACCCGAATGCCCCGGGGTATGCTCATCGAACCACCGTCCTGCTGACACGTGGCTCGTCTTTCAACTTTGGGGGTCTTTTTTCTGGAAGCTGTTCATTGCCTGGACTTCAGGCGAGTGGGTGTGGGACAGCAGCTTCACCAACGTCACCGCCTCCAAGTTGGTCATGAAGCACGTGAGGGAGAAACTTGTTGGCTGTATAGTAAACTTTTCCATTTTGGGGGTTCTTTATAACTAATGTAGTCGATTCTGACACTTTCAACTTTTATTCCCTGACTGAGGAAGTCTGACTGGCTTCAAACCGAGCACAGCTCATGGCGAAAAATTCGCCAGTCTGTTCGAAACCGTACAGCTGGAGAAGGCCCCCGTCCAGTGCCTGACCCCACAGACCCATGGTCTGACAACAATGACGTGTCTGAGAACGACGACACGGGGACCTTGGGGACCGTGCCTGCTGACACGGGCAGCACCAGGGCATGGACTGCCGAAGCCGCCCCATGGAATGGCACAACAGTGCAAGGCGGGGCGGCATCCTCCACGACATGGGCGTCTGAGCAGCAGCCGTCGTCTGACAATCAGCAGTGGGCGTCTGAGCGGCAGCAGTGGTCGTCTGACAATCAGCAGTGGCACGGCTCGGGCTGGCGTTGGCGATCGTGGTCTGAGTGGCAGGAGGCCGACGGCGACGGCGACGAAGATTCCAGGGCATGGGCCTGACTGAGTCTGAGGCTGCCTGATGACTGAGGGGTGAGTGGTCTTCCGCCTGAGATGAAAAATGCACTTTGCAGTGCGGGCGTGTACTGAGTCACTGAGTACTGCGTCTGACATGCATTGTGAGAGATTTGCCGTGCCCGAGGTTGGGTCGGATGTCATGCTCGGCGATGGCCTCTCGCTCAGACGGGCATGTCCACATGTGCAGCTGCCTGGCCTGATACTTTTGTTTTTGCCAGGGCACAGCACGACTTCCTGGTGGCATTGGGCAGGCGAGTCTTACTTATCTTGTTCTTGATTACAAGAAGCATTTTGCATCCGGAGGAGCTGGCCTGACATTGGATTGGGAGGGATACGTCGACTCAGACCAGGCCTTGAACTCAGATGCCTTATCACTGGTCGCACCTGTCCCACTGTCTAAATTGCTGTTGCTTCCGTACTTCTCGTCCAGTTGTCGATTGAAATGAATCCTTGTCAGTTGTGTCACATGCGGACTTTCTGGCACACGTGGTCTTGGCCGAAGTTGGAATCATCTTTGCTCATGCAATGACTGCTGCTGCTGCTGCCGCCACTTGACTCCGGTGCTGTTACTGGTGCTGCTGCTTGGGGGGGCGGTCACCGGCGGACGGGGCCAAACCTTGGACCGGAAGAGGGGGCTGCACGGAACTAGTGAGAACAGCCTTTCAACTCAGACACTTGTCGCTGGTCGCACACTTGATGCTTCTGCACTTGTTGACTGAATTCAATTCCTGGACTCCTCGTTGTAACATGTTTCTGTACCGAAGCCTGATTCCGGACTTCGTGGCTCGTGCGGAATCATCTTTGCACATAGACGACTGCTTCTGCTTCTGCTGCCGCCGCTTGACTCTGCTGCTGCTTGGGGCCGGGCGGAGGCAGTTCGGGTTCGGGGCTGCGTTTGTTCTTTGTGCTGATTCGCTGACCCACCGTCACACCGGCAGGGCTACTAGCCTGCGGTCTGCCAATGGCGGCAGACAATGAGGGGGGGGGGGACCTGTCATTGTCCGGTGGAGTTATTGCCGGAGCATACCAGGTCATCGGAAGCTATGAAGCTGCAAGTATGGGATAAGCCTGCGGCGTGGCAGTGGCGGGACCCAGAAAGGCAGAAACTTCCGACCCCCTTCATTTTGGCGGAACCCACCTTGGCCGAGTGGGGGTGAATCTGTCTGGCATTCTCGGGCAAACACCGGTGTTTGAAAAGACCATTGGGGAGGCCGCCTAGTCGTCTGTCTGATTGACTTGCTTGCTTTCGTGGCGTGTTTTTTGTGCTGTGGCCCTTGCGGTTGGAGGCGGAATTGAGCATGCCTGGCGGGTCTACTCTTATGTATCAAACTCGATCCCAACATGTTGTAGCCATCAGGGCAGAAGCCTGCTGAGGTGAGGGGATTCTACTTGATTGCGACCGTTTCATAATCTGCTGTCATGTCTTGCATCGTGGCCATGCATTGCTGCAATCGAACGAAATCCAGTGGCATGCAAACAAATCGAAAGCTAGAAAGATGGGTAATCGTCGCTGCAATCATTGGGTACCTTCAGTGCAGCACTTGTACGTGGAATAATAGGGTTCTACTATGCAGTCGTTATTCATAAAGGAAAGAATTTAAAAATAGTAACTTGGTATTTCAGTCATAGTTTCTCTTAGATTCAGTGCAATTACGGCTGTCTTCAGTGCGGCATTGTTGCACTGGAGACGAAGTATAATGCACCTGAAGTGTAACTAGTGTAACATATTAATAGTAGATTTGTATTCAGTGCAATTACGGCTCTCTTCAGTGCAGCATTGTTGCACTTAAGACGAAGTGTAATGCACCTAATACAGATTCCAATATGGAGTGCAATATTATTTTATTACTAGTCGATTTGTATTCAATGCAATTACGACAAAGCGGATCCCTATGCAACGACGGCTAGCAGCACTTAGAAAAACAAAGTCCAGTATGGACATTAGCAATATATTATAACTGTTGGATTTGAATTCAGTGCAATCAGAGTTGTCTTCAGTGCAGCAGTATTGCACTGAAGACGCACTATTATGCACCTAATAGAAACTCTAGCAGGGAGTGCAGTTATTCTAATATATTAATAGAGGATTTGTATTCAGTGCAATTACGGCTCTCTTCAGTGCAGCATTGGTGCACTGAAGACAAAGTATAATGCACCTAATACAGATTCCACTATGGAGTGTAACCAGTGTAGTATTTCAAAATGAATTTGTATTCAGTGCAATTACAGCTGTCTTCAGTGCAGCATTGGTGCACTGAAAACAAAGTATAATGCATCTAATACAGATTCCATTATGGAATGCAATTAGTGCTTTATATTTGTTTATGGATTTCGAAGGCAATGGCGTGCGTGGAACAAACACTCCAGTTGGACTGCAAAAAATGTAATTTTATTAGTATTTTAAAGACTACTAGCTTTGTATTCAATACAGCTATGGAATGCAATTAGCAATTTTCTAATATGGAATTTGTTTGTCTTCAGTGCAATTACAGTTGTTTTCAGTGCAACCTTGTTGCATTGAAAACAAAGTATTATGCACCTAATATAAACTCCATTATGGAATGTAATTAGGGAAATATATTAATAGTGGGTTTGTATTCAGTGCAACTACAGTTGTTTTCAGTGCAACATTGTTGCATTGAAGACAAAGTATTATGCACCTAATATAAATTCCATTATGGAATGTAATTAGGGAAATATATTAATAGTGGGTTTGTATTCAGTGCAATTACGGTTATCTTCGGTGCAGCATTGTTGCACTGAAAACGAATCATTATGCACCTAATACAAACTCTATTATGGATTGTAATTATTGCAACAAAAAAGTTTAAAACAAAAGAACAAAGGCAATGGCAGCTTTCGTGCAATAAAAAGAATAATATGCATTCGATATAAATTCAAGCATGGAATAGAATTACTGTAATCCATTAGGAGTTGGTTGTATTCAGTGCAATTACAGCTGTCTTCAGTGCAGCATTGCTGCACTGAAAACAAAGTATAATGCACCTAATACAGATTCCATTATGGAGTGTAAAGATAGTTATACTGGATTTGTATTCAGTGCAATCACCGCTGTCTTCAGTGCAGCATTGGTGCACTGAAGACAAAGTGTAATGCACCTAATACAGATTCCATTATGGAGTGTCATTCGCTATATACAAAAGGACTTTTGTTTTCAGTGCAATTACAGCTGTCTTCAGTGCAGCATTGGTGCACTGAAGACAAAGTATAATGCACCTAATACAGATTCCACTATGTAGTGTCATTAGCTATATACAATAGGACTTTTGTTTTCAGTGCAATTACAGCTGTCTTCAGTGCAGCATTGGTGCACTGAAGACAAAGTATAATGCACCTAATACAGATTCCACTATGGAGTGTAATTATTGCCGCATAAAAAAATTGCATCTAATAGGGTTCCTATGAGTCAAGTGGATAGAAGATATGTCTTCAGTGCCATCGGGTTGTTTTTTTGTTGGCAGTTAACTGCGTTTTGTGAAGCAATTGTGTGTCCAAGATGATTTGTCTGCAATGGTTTGGGCGTCGGTGTGTGTTTCAGTCAAAGGCCTTATGGCCGGAATTAGGACGGATGCAAGCTGTACACTCATGGAGGCTTTACGTATATCTTGGTTCTTAAAATTTTGTGTGATGATGTTGACTGAAGCACGGAAATCAGAGTAATTAGGAATTCCTAATCTGTTTCAATCACTGCATACGACTTTGCAAGTACACGGTATAGGCCAGGGTGCGAATATTTGCTGATGTTCTTCTGCCTCTGACCTGTGCTGGTGACTGTCTCTGAAGCAGTAGTGGCTGCAAAGTTTTTTTCGTGAATGCCTGCAAGCACCGCTCTTCTGAGGTATCTTTCACTTTCGACTTGCTGCTCCACCGTGTGATTGGGGAGTTGCGGCCTCAGACTGGCACTCCCCTTGCTTCCGTGGTTCTGCTTGAGCCTGAATGATTGTCATCGTTTGCCCGGCCTGATATTGCATCGGCCCCAGCTGCCTGAAATTCCTTGTGACGGATCGCGTGCTGTTTTGTCCTTCGCCATGCTCGGCTTTGCCATTCGGGACGACGTCAAGGCGGCCCAGATGCAGCACTACGAGTTTTTTGACTCGCCCGAGGCGTGCTTTGTCGCAGCAGCAAGGCTTGAAGCCAGAAAGCGGCTTGATCGAAACACGTGATTCGGTCATGTAATTTCTTTAGTTTATTGGCAGTCTGGTAACTAAGGCTGGACTTGAAAGTCAGCGATGCCCTTCCGCCGATGCCTGAGAAGAAGACGAGGAGGAAGACGAAGACTGCGGAGGCTGACGGTGTCAGTGTGTCGGCGGCCTCCGGTTCCAGCTCGTGGACTGGTTCCACAAACATCATGAAGTTCATGGGGTGCAGCACAAAGTTCCTTCGCCTGACGGTCCATGACCCAGCGTCGGCTATGACGGACAGGATCATCTCGCACGTGGCGACTGACGGACGAGCGACAGGAGCCCCTTTGTTCCGAGTTCCGGTTCAGACCATCTTGCGTCCGCCGCCGCCGAAAACAATGACCATGGATTTCTTCGAGGCCAAGCTGAACGTGCATGCGGGAGAGTACATCAAGACTGAGGATGATCGTGGGCCTGCCGAAGGACAGGGAGTTGTGGGGTTGCTGAAGCTGAAATAATTGTGATCCCTAAACTTGGCCCTAAACGACACAGTGGCAGCCTCAGGGCCGTGGCATTTCTATTGTCTGGTGGACTCCAGCCTGAACATGTCCATGTCGAACGTCTTGTTTCGCAACACACCCGGGAATACACGGTCTGAGAAGCCCCACGTGTACTTCACCGGCTTCAGCGGGCCTGCCCTCCTTGCGTTTCTCATGAGTCGTGGGAAGAAGGCTGAGTGTCTTGGCCAAAAATTAAGGTCTAGGTCCTGCGGCCGCTTGCGGTCGCCCGAACCGCACAACGATCCAAGGGTTCTGCTGTATGAGATGTTCTTCAAGGAGCTGCCTGAGCAGCTGCAGCTGACTGACTGCCCCCTTGTCGCCGCCCGGCAGCACGAAGACACTCTCGTCGTATCGGGCCGTTGTTTTTTTCCGCCACTTGCCACAGGACTACTGGATCAGCCCTGGTCAGATCGAGATGCAAAGCCTGAGGATGTTCAAGGCCGAGGTGAAGCTTGTGGTTTGGTCTGAGAAGAGCATGAAGGAGATGTTGGTCTCCAAGCTTGACGGGCAGATTTCGGCCACCATGAGCCGCCTGAGAAGTCTGAAGCGGAAGAAGGTGGACCTCATCAAGGACGGTGCCCGCCTTAGTCAGACATTTGATTTGTGCCTTGGGCCATGACAGCGGGCTTTTCGGCTGAGTGGGACATTTGAAGGTTGCATCCCGGAGTTGGACGACGAGCCTGACAGCGACAACTCCAGCATGAATGATTCGGCTGAGTAGTAGGCGAGGCTGTGCCGGCGTTTGATCTGAGACGGCAGAAGCACCCAAGATCAGTCTGGAGCTTCCGAGCTTGCGGTTTTTGACATTGAATGAGGGAGCCGAAGAAAATACTTGTGTTCGTGTGTGCAATTTTGGAATGCCGGCTGCACAGCCTGAGTGCCAGTCGCACCCAGGCCCATGTCCAGCAGAAGGCCTGGAGCCAAGATACCCGTTGGAGTTCCGACAGAACGACACTACTTGTTTGCGGCTGAGGCCAAGAAGTCCTGCTTCAAGCACGGGGATTCGACGTCCAAAGGCGGAAAGGGTCCACGTGCCCGGGTTGAAAAGTCAAGGGAAGTTTAAGCCATGTAACCCCAGGGCAGGTTGTGTATGATTATCATAATGTCGCTGTCACCCTATCAATATTGTCAAAGTTGTCCAAATCGGTTGGGGATTTTTAACTTGCCAGTAGAGGATTACACCACGATATTCACGGCTGACCATGCTAGTCGTGCTCGCATTTCCAAAGCAACAGTGATTATCCATCTGATATGTCAAGCAAGAGCGTGCAGAGTGTTTTGGACAAACATCAGAAAATTGTCAATCTCGTAGCCCTTCGAACTGTGGTAGCTCCCGGAGCATTATCTTCTTACAAAATGGCCAACAGCAGAAGCTTCGGACATATCTTTCCGTCATGGGTGTGGTTGCCGTGGTTCCGTTAGCGTGCCGTTAGAGTCAGACCCGAGGTGCAAAGACTGAGTAAGCTTCTGCAAGCCAACCGCTCCCAAGTGGGGAAGGCCACTGGACCCAGAGAATTGACCTGTGCAGGTCTGAGACTGGACGTCATGGCGATGGGTCCACGAGGAGTGGCTGCCTAAGAACTTTCGACTGGCCGAATAAAAGTTTGTGAGATAGTCGTTGGGTCTGCCTAGCGTACAGAAATACACCTCGGCCCGGGGCCGAGGCGTATTCCTGCACACTTGGCTCGGCGTACATCAGATGGCCTTGTATTGTGTTATTATGACCTGGTATAGATGTCATCTTGTCGCGGTGTACAAGAATACACTTCGGCCCCGGGCCGAGGCGTATTCCTGCACACTTGGTTTGGCGTGCAACTATCTCACAAACTTTCTTTCAGCCAGTTAAAAGTTGAACGATTGACCCTCGCCTCAATCGCCCTGCATGCCTGAGGTACGTTCTCTGTTGGCCCTGGATTTCCGAACAGCCGATCTCTTCAGAAGGCCGGGACTGTCGGCTGAATCGTTTCAGAAGTCGGCTTGGCATGATGGGTTGACCACCTCCTCCCCGAAAGATTGCGGCTTTGAGAAGTCAGAGAAGACCGGGAGCTTGTTGAGGCGGCAGTGTGCCGCTCTGCCCCGGCTCTAGAGATTGCGGCTTTGAGGGCCGCTCTGCCCCGGCTCTAGCCTTTCCTTTGCCGGGGCTTTTCCGAATCCCGGCACTCACTCCATTCTTCCAGATGCCTGGCAGGGCTCGAGCCTGAAAGAGGCCGGCTGGCTTTAGATTGTTAAGAAGTAAGACTGACTTGAGATACCCTTTTGGCGGTTCGGTCTCGTCTGACAGGCCTCCACATTCTCAGCGAGCCTGAAGGACGTTTCTGTGGAGACCCTGGAGGTGCCACCGCCTGAGGTGCTGTCTGAAGCGGCCGAGTATTGGTTCGAAGGGAGGTCTGATCAGACCTCCCTTTTCGTGTCGGCGACGGTGACGTCTGATGAGACCAAGTCAGGCGAGATCGTGCTGTCGCCTGAGGACCATACCAAGGTTGCGGCCTTGGCATGGGCCTTCGGCAAGGCGGCGGCTTCGTCTGACAGCGACCTCTGCGAGAAGTACCGCCGCCTGAGCAGCCGCATCGTGATCTCCATGGTGCGTGGCAAGGCGTCTGACCAGGCAGGGACCGTGGTCAGTCTGATCCAGGCATCTGAGGACATCGGCAAGAAGGCTATGGAGTGTTCCAATGCGATGCCGTTCAACCTCGCCTCGCGTCTGACGAGGACCCCGGCCGGGGTTTAGTAGTGACTGTCCCATTGCCAGGATCCGTAGTAGTGACTGGCTTCTTGCCAGGATCCGGGCCGCCTTGTCAGCACAACACAAGGCCTCCACTCACGAGGAGGTGTTCTTGTTGTTGAAGAACATCCGCTGGAACGGCGAAGCCTACAAGGCCCGGGATTCCTGGCCTGAAACTCTTAAAACCGAAGCCCTGAACCCGACAGGTGAAGACATCTGACCAGGTGCAAAAGCTCACCACTATGCTTGACAAGACGAATGCGGCCGGCATGACTGAGTCGATGAAGGCGTGCCAGTATGTGAATAATTCGACCACGTGGTTCGGCAAGTGGAGCATCGTCACTCGCGTGCACCTCGTCCTATGAGACAAGAATCTCAGCACACACACACACACTGCATGCCGTCAGATACCAAGGGTCAACAGCTTGAAGTCCAAAGAGGAGCAGCGTTTCGTCATGTCGCTCATCTGTCAGGTCCTTGCCTCAGCAGCCACTGTCGAACCTCAGATCTTCTTGGAAGTTCTGCCCAGGAGATGCGGGAGGACAGCAGCCTGAAGGACCATTTGGGTGTGTCCCTGTCGACCAACACCCACATGCGTGACTTGAACAGGGACCAGGCGATGCAAGCGACAGGGATGCTGCATCTTCGCTTCGTCGTGCTGGAGCGGCTGAGCCATCTGCCCATCCCGGACGATGCACTTGACAAGAAGACGGCCATGGATTTTCAGAAGTCTCTGCAGAGGTGTCTGAATCCGAAGGAGTGGGCTCAGCAAGGCGGCTTGGTATCCGTCGCGGCCTTCAGCGAGCCGCCGTACTGCAGTCTGAGTAAAAGGATTGCAGGAATGCTCCGGGGCGATGACGATGAGCTCTTCAGCACTGCTGTCACTTCCGGGCAGAAGGCGGGTCCGTGGTTGTGACAGTGACATGGCTTTTGCAAGCCAGAAATGATCAGCTGCCAGGAGGAGTTTGGACCCATCCTGGAGCTGCTGACCAGGTACAGCGACGAGTGGAAGATGAAATTGGGCCGTGTGAAGCCTGAGCCGCCGCTTGAGACCAAGCCTTCGCGTGAGCTGCTGCCCGAGACGGATCCGACGACTGATACGTCTGGGACTGGGACGACTCGCACGGCTGAACAACTCCGCGAAGTGCAGCTCAAGCGGGCGGTGGAGGCTGGAGTCTGTGTACAGTGTTTGCAGCGAAGCTCGTGTCCTCCGTTTGCACGACAGGAGGAAATGGCCTTCTACATTCACTTCTACCAAAGCGACATCAGGAATCCTTCCGCTGCCTGGGCTGATGCTCTGAAGCAACATCAGCTCCTTCAGAAGGACCGTGTCCGATGCATAGACCAGGCTCTTGTCAGATCTTCTTTGGTTGCTTGACAGGCTGAGCCGGTGTTATTCATCTTCGACTCCTCGCTGGTCGCTGAAAACGGAGGCTACAGCCGCGTGCACAACGTGTACCAGCGACCGGCCGTCTTCGAGCGTGGCCTGTACGACAACTGCTTCCGAGTGTTCGAGGCGGCTTCCAAGGACGAGGACAGAGACAGAAGCTTGGTGCTTGGATTCCATTGTTTTCCGTGCATGACAGGACCGCTGGCTGACCTTTGATAGCGGCGTGCAGAAGGCCTCGAACACCATCCTCAAGTCTTTCAGGAATCATGGCTCGACGCCCCAGAGCATTATTCTGATCGGAAGCGAAGAAAGTGTTCAAGGGCGGAAAGACTACTTGCGGTCTGCGTGGCTTGGCCGCATGTTCTTGTGTTTGACTGCAGTTTCCTTTTTTGGCTTGGCCGCCTGTTCTTGTGTTTGACTGCAGTTCATGCTTCCAGCCAAGGGAGGAGAGGAACTGCAAACGGCGGAAGACGGGAACCGCTGGAAGTCTCATCAGCATCGCCGGGGCCAGGGAGACAATGTACTTCGGGTGCAAGTCTGACCCGCTGCCTGCCAAAGAGCACAAATGGCTGGCGACTGATGGCGTGGTGAGCACCGCCTGTCCTGTCTCGGACTGAGATACGTCTGGGAGCAAAGTTTTATAATGACGGAGCTGGGGATAGGGAATCGTTGCTCTGAGGTGCTGCCGAACGTGCCCTTGCCTTCGCCTGAGAGCCTCATCCGGGTGACGGTGAGCCAGAAGAAGGAGGCCGGAAGTCGGATATGTGCGAATTCATCCTGCTGTAATAATCGGTCAGGTCATCCCTTTGGTGTGTGGAAAGGGTGTGACCGACAACGGCGGCCAGGTGCAGGGCTGAGCATGTTGGGACGGCTCAGGCAGCACTAGTTTCGGCCCCGGGAGGTGGCACCGGCTGAGCACGTGGAGGACACCGACACAGTCCCTCTGGTGCACTTCGAGAGCTGCTGGCTGTGTCGCAAGTTTGAATCCATTGTCTGGGCCGGTGAATTGAATTGGCAGGAGCCCACAGGTGTACCGGATGCTGCTGCACACGGTCTCACCCATTGCCTGTGTCCTGAACTTTTCTCCCGGGTCGGGGTGCCTGAGCGTCGTCGCCGCAGAACAGCGGGTGCCCTGCATCAACGTGGTGAGGACGCCTGAACAACGGATGATGCTCCAGAGCATCATCCGGCAGGAGCTGGCTGGTCGCGTCAAGAATGCCAACGACCAGCGATTCTACCGCGTGCCTGAGCCGCAGAGGGCTGAGCCTGAGATGCCGCCTGTCTCGACAGCGGTTGCCTCGCCCGCGGTTCCGGTTCCCCCGCCTGCGACAACGACGGTGCCACCGCCTCAGACAACGACGGTGCCACCGCCTGAGAAAACCACGGATGTCTCGTCACCGTCTGATGAGTCTGACAGCAGCGAAGGTGAGGACGTAGAAAAGTAGAAGGCCATTTGGGTCCAGTCTGATGGAGCATTGCACTTTTAACCATGCAGCTGAAGCCTGAAGCACGTCCAGTTTGAGACATGGACCCAGCAGATTGCACTTTTCGCCCTCAAGGATGGCAGACGAGGTAAAACACCCGAGGATTGCACAAGTTAGTACGTGATCTGTCAAACAACATGGTGAAGGTGCGACTTGGTCAAATCTCTCAATATCCGCAATTTTTGTGCTGCCGCCATGAAGCGGCCTGCCAAGAGGCAGCCGACCCAGCTGCAGAGGGCAGTCGCTGCTGGCGTCGTGAAGAAGGCCGTGAAGCCGTTCGCCTTATTTTGCCAGCAGCGTCGCCTGAGTCCACGAGAGGCGGCGTCTGCCTGGCGTGACTTGGGGGACAACGAGCGGGAGGAGTTCCTGGCGGCGTCCAGGCTTGGCTTCGCGAACCAACGGCAGGCAGCAGAGAAGGCAGGCGTTCGTCTGAGAAACTCTCAGCGAACCGACCCGCCTGTGGCACCTGAGCCTCTGTTGTCTGACCGTGCTCCGGACGACATCACCTTCGGCGACTACATCGTCTGTGGCTCTCAGGCCGGGGTTGGACAGGGCGGCTACGGCGGCATCATGAAAGTAAGGCACCGGGTTTCGCATCGCATCTATGCGGCCAAGGTCAGCAACACGAATTTCCACCTGTCTGAGGAAGTCGCCTTGCTGAAGCAGCTGGCTCACGAGACCTTTCTGCCGTTGCTCGCAGAGTCGGTGGTGACTGAGGATGAGTTCGTTCCCGGCCAGATCTCCTTCATGATCATGCCTTACGTGGCCGCGGGCTCCGTCCTGCATTACTTGCACAACGTTGGAGCTTTTGATGCTGAGAAGCAGTTGGCCCTCACCCATCAAGTGCTCGCCGGCTTGGCCCACCTGCACAGGAGGACTGAGCATATACACGGTGATGTGAAGCCGCAGAACATTCTTTATGATCCATTGACAAACTCCTGTTTCATCATCGACTTCGGGATGACATACCGGCTTCCACTGGCAGAGGATTTCGTGGAGGACGGGGCAGGGGTGTACACCTATGCCTACCGAGCGCCTGAGGTTGCCAAGGGCATGTCTGAGAAGATCCTCAAGCAACTTTTGACTGTGAAGGCCGATGCGTGGGCATTGGCCATGACGGTTCACCAGGCAGCTACCAAAAAGGCCTTGTTTCATATGAGCTCCTGGAAGGCAGCGGAAAGTTTGTTGGAATTGTTTGATGCCTGCAACCCGGGCCCGCCTGACAAGAAAGCACGGTGTGTCCTCAGACTGAGCAATGCCAGTCGGGAGGTTGCCGAGGAAGTCCGTCTGATGTGGCTTGCGATGGCTGAACCGGTGCTCCAAAAACGCCGGTCTTGCCAGCAGCTTGCAGAGGAGCATGGGCTGCGGTGATTCGCGAAGCATTGCAAGCACAGTAAAACATGCAGAGCGACGTTGGCAGACGTGTGCATCTCTGCTGGCCTCTGCATGTGTGTGTGTGTGTGTGTGTGTGTGTGTGTCGGTGTGATCGTGTGCTGCAATGACAATGACGGCCTGGACAGGTTCCGTTGCGTGCAGCGAGATGTGAAGCAGGAGCCCCAGCTTTGCTTGATACTTCAAGGCACGGCAGCCTTGACCTCTGCTGCTGACTGTAGGTCTGGATCAGCATTGCGGGAGCAGTGCAGTCAGTCACCATCTCAGTCTCTTGCACCGTCTTGTCGGATGCCCTTGGATTGTTTGCCGGGAAGCATACGAAAGTTGCAGTTCGGGCTCCGAGTGCTAGATCCCAGTGTGCACAGCCCGGGCTGCATTTTTGGCATGGCGGGCTCAGGCAGCAAAATCTGTGTAACTGGAGTGATGGTTCTTCTCGGGCTGCTCTTCATGACTATGAATTATGCTGTCTTCCATGTTTCCTTGATGAGGAGCGTCTGAAATCGCGAATGCAGCGACTGCTGCGGCCATTGCTCGGGCCCGGGACCTGAATTAGCCTCCCATTACACGACATCGACTTTGCTTCTTTCGAGCAGGTGGATAATTTTGTGAGTGTCCTGATGCAGAAGAAGGGCAAGACCCCGGCCACGAAGTCCACGTATGGATTGGTGAAGATCAAAGGGGGTTTCAAAGTGAAGGGGTTGGCCGTGCAGCACCACAGCGGCATGCGGGACCTCTTGAAATTCATGATGCAGTCGGCACCAGAGCAACTAGACATGCAAGTCCGGACGATACACAGACAGATGACCGGCTCAGTGATTTCAACTGCCTCCTCCAAGGAGCAAGATCACGACGTTGGATATACTGTTTGACCCGCCGAATCAGGTGCAAATGGCAGGCTGGAGTTGCAAGCGACCGGCTGTGTTTCAGTCCCCTGTCGCCCCCGTATGTGGCTGGTCTGACAAGCATGACGTGGTCTTGTTCCCCTGCGGGAGTCCACCTTCGCCTGAGAAGGCTGACGAGCGTGTCGGCCTGTGGTATCATCGGGTAGCCGAGAGCAAAGGAATTTTCGATGCTGGCTTCTTCCACAAGGCCGCTTTCTAGCATTTACACCTGCAAGGGCGAAAATACATAATAGACACTCGTCAGTCAAACTCTTACTTGAAACGTGCAAAGGTCGCCACCCTCCCAGGCCATATGGCCTTTGTGTGCCCTCGTGCAGCAAGAGGTCGTGTGTACCTCTTGGGAAGGAATATCATCCAGGCAGCAGAAGATCATGTGTCGCCTGAGAACATTAAGAAGGACCTGGAATGCATGGGGTTCGCTGCGGAATATGGCGGCAAGCTCTCCAAGCCGACCCTCCTCACCCGTGGCCATGTGATGGACATCGCCAGCCCCCTGGCCGAACTGGTTGCAAAGCCTGAAACCTTGTGTCTCTTGCTGAATCTTCCTGCCTGAGGACAGATCTACCTCAAACACGTGAAGAAGACTGTGCCTGTGCGACAGGGCTCGAAGCGGACTTACTATTGCCCACACTGCAACCAGGAGGCAAGCTTGGGGACACTTCTGCGGGAGAAATGCTTTTGTTGTCCTGGGCAGGTGGAGCCTGTGACTAAGAGGTCCAAGAAGGAGAAGAAGGAGAAGAAGAACAAACGTGACTGAGCCGTTGTGCATGCAATCGCACAGGATTCAAGGCCCAGTCTGAAGCCGCCTGAAGCATGGGGCTTGGGCAAGTTTCTAGTCTCGCCCTGCAGAGAGACGATTAGCAGTCGTGCCGCCGAAAGCTGTTGCATCGCTGAGTCTGACAAGGCAGCCTAAGGCAGAGGCATGTCATCATGAGTATCATGAGCTGCATAACAAATCCGATGCAGAGGCCGTGTAGGCTTGGTCCTTAGGACGGTTGTAGAGACTGAGAGGCATGACATCAGTAGAAGCATAGCAAGTCCGATGCCAATGTATGCGGCGTGCACATGCGACAGTCGTGACAATAGTTCACAGGGCCTCCTAGGGCAACAATGGCCGAGCGTATTGCCGAAGAGAAGCATTTGCGGCGATGCACCGCGACTTGCCTTCTGACCATGTGTGCCTGCCTCGCCATGTTCCTGCAGTGAATTCTTTCTTTTGAAATTTGTCTTGACTGAGGAAGGCAAAAAGAATTGCAACGAGTGCCGGTGGATAGCACATGCTGCGGACTGGAAACAGCGGTGTACCTACACCATCAAAGGCGGGAATCTTGCGGAGGCGGTACGACAGGAC
>CAJNDT010000293.1:80000-102693 GCA_905221615.1 Symbiodinium sp. CCMP2592 | reverse complement strand
GTCATGCCAGGTTCGACCAGGTCATGGCTGATCCGGTCTGATCCGGGCACGAAGTTCGGCATCGGGTGCTCAGTCTGCCGTGAGTATGCCGCAGCCCTCGGCGGCAAGGAATGCGTGCCACTGCGTAGTCGACCTTGGATCGAATGCAGCGTTGGTGCTGGACTTCGGTGCCGGGATCGCGAATGGCGTGGCATTGACAGCGGTGCATGGTGTGCTTGAGGTTTTCTTTTTTCGTGCTTCATGTCAGGTGTGGCGGCAGACCGGCTGCTCTTCAAATAGAGGACATGCTTCGGCACGGCGGCCTGAAGTCGAAGCGGAATGCCCAGAAAAGCCTTTTCCACCAGCAGGCTCTACGTTTCCTGTCTGAGGACAAGGCTGAGGGCCACGATGAAGGCCAGGGGGTGGACGAAGATAAGACAACCGTGAAACGGCTGGTCTCGTCTGATAGTGGCGGCCCCACTGCCGCCCAATGCTTGACGGCACTGGAAGTTCTACTTGCTGGAGGTTCCGGGCACGAATACCAGAGGCGGTGTCTGAGCAACAATCGCACAAATCCGACTTTATGGCCAACGGGGCGTTCGTCCCGAGGAATGTTTTACAACATCATGGAGGCTGCGGCTGAGGCCGCCTTCAACGTGGACCGCCGTCGCCTGCAGCAACCCGTTCGGGCAGTGGCCTTGGCTGAGGAGCCGAATGCCAACAGTAGTATGTGCTGTGGCCCAGAATTAACTTCCATGCCGGTTTTCAGTGCGTCGTGTGTTGCAGAATGCAAGAGGCGGCTTCGAGCTTTTGAAGGTGCGGTACGTCATGGCCGACTGGTCCGTTCATTGCCGCATGCTAGACCTGGCCATTGCTGAGAAGGCTGGGCAGCACGTGAGCCAGGGCAGATCGGGTTCCAGTACAGTAGCCCTGCCAGCCGAGGCCGCACTGGAGAAAGCCAGATCGCTGCCTGACACCCTGGCCAGCTTCTTGCCGGAGGAAGCCCTCCGGAATGCTTTCAAAGACAAGATCCGCATCTTTATGGCCGACGGGGAATTTAGCGAGCCTCTGGCGGCACGGCTGAGTAAAGTGCCTCGCTTGCAGTTTCTGCGGATTTCAAGAACAGCATATTGAATGTTTGAAGGACCGCACCTTCACATGAGGTCCAGGGAACCCTGCCGGGATTGAAGGCGATTATGAGATGCTCCGTCCATAGTGGGCAAAGGTCGCTCGAAAAGGCCTTGTCGTCTGACCCGGATGTGCAGGGTCTTCTCCAGAGCTGGGTGCTTGGATTTTCCGATGGCAGTGGGAAAAATCCAGGAGGATTTTGCAGGGCTGTGCGAAACTCGCTGAAGCTCCAGCGGCTGACGGCAGAGAAGCAGCTTGAGGGTGTGGACGAAAGCCTGAGGCGATTGTGTCACTTCGGCTTTGCAGCCCAACGTTTCAACACCGTCTGCGATGCTTGCGTCAACGTGGCTGAGAACATAGATGCGGTCTGCAATGTCCTGAGCCATCTCGCAGCGGTGGATGATGCACTGTCAGGCCACTCAACTGATCGTGCTCGTTCATGAGTCCCCGTGGATGGCGAGGCCTTTGCTTAGCCGATGTTTTTGTCTGTGCTGTCTGAGGTTGGGCCACTAAGCTTCTTCAACAATGCTTTCAGCCGGAGAAGCTCCTCCAACTTGGCTTGATCGCGGAGCTTGCCTGTGCCGCTGCGAGCCGCGACTGCAGGAATCAGTCTTGTTTGCAAGTCTTCTCTGGCAAGAGATCCAAGGAAATTCAACCACTCACTGGACGTCCAACATCTGCGATTGGCTGCGACAGCCCACAATCTTCAGCAGCTCGAGCGTCTGATCAATCGACTCTTCGACTTTCGGAGTCCGGCAGGAGAGCTGCAGCAGCCGCTGGTTCTGGATGATGCCTATGCACATGGCTACGTACAAAGACTGCAGGCGACTCTAAAGCTTGAGCAGAACAAGTGCCTGGTTGTAAAGCAAAAGATGATCTTCTGGCACAGCGGCGCCAACAGGAACAAGATACGTTCCTTCGTGGCCAAAGAACTCGGTGCCATTCGCAACATCGCTCAGCTTTTTGTTCAAGGCCTGAAAGCCGATGTGGAGGTTGGCGTCCAGGCATCGCTTTCTCCGTTTGATGTCAACCGTACCCTGTGCAGCGACGAAGCTTTGCCAGAGCCACAGGATCCATGATCTTCTGTGCGATTCTGCTCCTGTAATAATCACCGCTACTAACATCCGATGCCAAGGCCTGACATCTTCAAGCCGCTAGCAGAGGCTGCACAAGTGGAGGTCTGGAGCCCACACCGCTTCAGCGGGACCGAGGCTGTGATGTTCAACCGCTCAGGTGACACAGCTGGCCAAAGAGTTCCTCTTGGCACGTCCTACAGCCTTGCTGGTGAAGTCACAGCCTCCCTGCGACAAGTCTTTTCTTCGGAGGCCCTTCACTCCAAGACGAACAGTGCATGACTGAGGACCGGAGGCGAGGATTTGAATGAGATCTGGTCCAGGACCATGCGGCATTGGTCTGACAAACTCCCGGCTTTGTCTGAAGCGGCTCCTTACCTAGCCCAGTGTTTTTGAGCTGTGGGATTAAACGTGAGACGACGAAAGCCATTCTGTCCTGAGGCTGCCCTCGTCCTGAGTTGCTTCCCGAGCACCGGCGAGATTGAGCAGAATTTCAGCTGGCTGCAGCAGTTCTCTGAGGGGAGAAAGGGCAAGACTTCGCGGGGACACCTTCGGCAGCTCGGCTCATGTCAAGTCCATCTTGTCGTCCTGCATGGGACCAGAAAGTTGAAAATCTTCTGCTCTCAGTCTCTGTCGAAGTGCCAGGTCATTAATGAAGGTCCGCCTCGACGGGCCGACAGCCGACCAACTCGTCTGTCGCGAGCCCCACAGCATCCTCCCGAGAAAGCCGTGCCTGAAACTGCTGCAAGAATACCGTCGCCTGTTTGCTCCGAGCGGCGGCTCGCAAGGATGCCGCAGCTCACTGGGTCGTCGGGTTCTGAACGGCCGCCTGAACCCGCTTTCAAGAGCTGGCTTGAAGCGACAGCGAGGGCTGGAGCAGCAGCAACTCTTGCAACAGGCGCCGGCGGAGTCTCAGCCTGAAGACCTCGCTACTTTGGAGGCTGAAGCCGGCGAATCAGCCAAACGTCGCAGGACCAAACCCTTAAAATTGCTGTTGGCAATCCTGGCAAGACGGGGTGCGTAAGCATTGAGGGATCTTCTGTAATTTGGTCAAAGCTGTGGGGGCAGCCCTGGTCTGCTAAAACGGCAATGGAGAAGCTTGGCCTGCACATCTTAGGCTTGCCTGCCGCTCGCCTCGGGGCAGATGTTAAATTAGTAGGATGCCCGGGTTGGAACCTCGTGTGCAGAGGAGGCCCTTCGTACTTTAGTTGTGCTGTCATGTGGAAAGATAATGGGTGGTTCTCTTTTGAACCCGTGTCTGCAGTCGGTTCGGATTGCAGGATTTGGATGTCTTTTTCGCAGTCAGGTCATGCACTGGGATTTTGTGTGTTTCTTGCTATGCCGACACAGGGTTCAAGTGAACATGAGACGCGCTGGCACTTAGAATTAGAAGGGCTCGATAAGGATTTGCAGACCATCACATCGCTGTGGAGGGCACGGAATCCGCCTCACATTTTTCTCGCAGGAGATTTCAATGTCCAGCCTGCCTGTCTTAGTGGCCAGGCCGACCCTAAACCCAAAAGGGACTTGGCCTTAAGACTGTTGTTGGATAAGTGGTCGCTGTCCTTGCTTAACCCGCCTGTTGCAGGTGAAAGGCCTCGTCAAGTGCAACTTCCTCTGCGTAAGCAAACCATTTGCATTAAAACAGGTGACACTCACCACGCTGGCAACCCTCGTGCCATTGATTTAGTCATTTGTTCTAATCACACCCATGCAGAAGCAACTGTGCACAACGGCCTGCACTGTGCTTCCACCTCAAGTTGCTCATGGGGGCTATGTGCTGACTTTTGTTTAAGTGATCACTTCTTGGTTGAGGTTTCGGTTTCTTGTCTGGGAGAAGTAACAGAGTCTGCCCCAGAGATGCCGCACACACCTCGTCAGTGGCATATGAAAAGACGCTGGGCCAGCACTCTGGTTAGACTGGCCCCTGCTGTGAAGGAGTTGAGCAACTTGGTGAGGTTTGTCCGAGACTGCCAAGAACCACAGGCGGTGTCCGGCAAGAGAGCTGCAGCCCTTGTTTTCAGGCGGTGGATCATGGATTGCTTGTGTTGGGTTCAGTCCATTTTCGCTTCCATTGCACGCGATGGATGGGTCCATCCAGCTTGCTCCCAGTCTGAGCCGCGCGCTGGTGCCCAGACTGCCTTCCGTGCTCTTCACCCTTCAGACGGTGAGCGCATTGTCTCTGAAGTCAAGGGCCTTCTTGCGGGTGGCAATATCCCCGCATCTGTTGCACTGAAATGCTTTAAGTTCTTTAAGAAAAATAAAGTTCACACTCCTGTTTGCATGAGAAAGAATGGAGCAATCCTGTCTCCACAGGAATCTCACGAAGAGTGGTGCTTGAAACTCAGATCCCAATGTTCAGGGCCTGAAATTCATGATGCCGACATGCGCACAAAAATGCAACATTCAGTGAGCTCTATGATGGGGCGAGCGTGGCAGAACCGCGGTCGGGGTTTACTAGATACTGATGTATCTGAGCCGCAAATCAGAGCAGTCTTGTCCACGTGGAAAGCCTCTACTGCGATTACACCGGATCTAATTCCGCGTGCTGCGTTCGTAGCAGATAATGAGGATTGGGTCAGTCTCATATGGCTGTTGTGCCAGCTAGCAGGCCCTGCTAGATTTGCCTTGCGCCCGACGCTTTGGCGGTGGTCAAGCTTAGGTACTGCTTTCAAAAAAGGACCAGCCACAGAGTTCTCCTCTTGGAGGTTGCTGTTCGTTCGCTCGCAGATGGGACTTTTGCAGGAGGGTGTCGTGGCCTTACGACTCAGGCCGGCAATCTGGTCGCACTTGCTTGAAGGACAATCCGGCTATATCAGAAGTTCAGAAGATCCGATCCTTGCTCTAACCGAGCTGCAGCAACTTGCGGTTGCTGCACAGCACCGCTGTGTCTTTGTACTCATGGGTGATTTTGAGAAGGCCTTTCCTTCATGCTGGCGAAATGACATACTGCGCTTGGCTGCCGAGTGCCCTCTCGTTTCGGGTGGCGCTTTGCACCTTTTAGGGGACATTTTGGATTCCGATTCGGTCTCGGTTGGTTTTGGTGGTTTTTCCGTTGTTCCGGTTTTTGAGGGCTTGCCTGAAGGTGGTTGTTTAGGGCCCCTCCTGTACCCGCTGATCCCCAACTCACTGACTCGCGTGCTCCTTCATGAGAAGTGTGGTGTTGCTGTGGATGCTGCCCTTCCCGAAGCATGGAAAGACCATCATTGGAGCGGACAGGGTGTGCCCCAGATGTCTTTGGTAGCTAGGATCCTTGAGGCATTGCACACTGATACGCAGCTGCCCAGTAGCTCAGCTCTTCAAGCATATCCAGACCTGGAGGCCTCTGCCGCGAGAGCCTTGGATTTAAGAGACCCTGGCCGCCTGGCCATCCTTTTGCACGCGGACGACCCTGTTCTCTTGGCATCATCATGGGGCGAACTTTGCCGCATGATACTCATGATTGAACGATGGGCGCCAGCCCATGGAGCGCGTTTCCATGTCTCTGATGACAAGTCTGTGGTTTTTCGCTTAGGTGGGTCAGGACAGGTGCAGTCAATTTTCTTCCGCCCCTCACCGTCTGCCCCTTCCACTTCTTTGTCTTTGTGCTCTGATGCTCATAGGTGGTTGGGCTGGCTTTGGACGGAGACAGGCGGAGCTGCAGAAACTTTGCAAGCAAGGATCCGTGTAGCGTCGGGAAGTTTTTCTACTCTGGCAGGGTTATGTACTTCGCAGGCTATCCCATTACCTTTCGCTTTGAACATTTTCGAAGGGAAAGTGGATGCCTGCATGAGGCCAGGTCGTTGGATATATGCGGTGCTGGTCCCGGAAGCAACAAGAATCCTTGATGACCTGTATGATCGCTGGGCAAAGATCTTACTAGGCGTTCCGGCTTGGTTACCTGCCCATGCAGTCGTCTGGGAACTTGGTTGGCCACTTTCAGGCATGGCTCGTGCAGTTTTCGATGTTGCTGTAAAGCGCGCGCGAATACAATGCTGGCCAGCTGATGACTTGTACCGCAGAGTCTTTGAAACGACCGCGAAATCGACGGCAGCCTGCTGGAGCACGAGAAGTCTTCAATTACTCCATGACTGGGGTATTGCCCAGTATTCTGACGGCGACATGAGCCTTGGGATCCCAGAGTATAAGCGGTATGTAAAGCAGACGCTTGCGGCTAAGTGCTTAGCCAAGCTGCAGAGTTTGGTTCAGTCTTCTTCTTGTTTTTTGTCTTGGCGTATCATTTACCCGGAATTGACCCCATCCGGCATGCTCACTTCAATTGTGAAGCAACCTTCATCATGGAACAGTCTGCTTGCCAGCAGAGCCTTGTGCCGTCTCAGGTTGAACCTCTTTCCGTTGGGGCACTTGAGGGGTTCTTTTTCTAGGGCGCGGGTGGCTTCGTGCATTGCTTGCGGAAGGACTGTTCGAGGCCCGTTGGCCCACGTGCTGTTGTCGTGCGAGAAGTTCGCAGAAGTTCGTGGGGCCCTGGTCTCGCTTGTGGGTTCAGAAGAAGGATCAATTTCACGTATCCTGTGCTTGCAACCTGGACAACAAGGATTCGAAGAAGTTGTGGCCCTAGCACAAGAGATCCAGAAGTTTGCTTTCAAGTACTGGCGAGAGCGCGCTCGTCCACTGAAGACGCTACTCCCGTGACCGCAAAAGAAGACGAGTCGTGTCCTGCACCTGCTCCTTGGGACTTCGCGTGGTTTGGGTTGCCCAGATTGTTGAGGAACGGGGCCTGCTGCTTGCATGCTTCCACCCAACATTTGGAAGGTGTTTTACTCCCACGGTGTGGGCCCGGGAAACCATCGGAAACCATCGGAAACTGACAAGCAGGTTAGCCTGACTGCCGCCCTGCAAAAGTACAAGACCAAGAAGGAGGAATGGGCGACACTTGATGCTTCGTCCGAAGCAGCCGCTGCTGGCCGCCTGATAGAAAAAGAGCGGGAGGCTGAAAAACGCTTCGAGAAGCTGAAGAAGATCGGCGTGGCCAGACTTTCAGCCGTGCGGTCTGATGTCCTTGCGGCCGACCGCGACCGTTTGATCATGGTGGTGCATGGCCATGACTCCAGCAAGACACCGGGCCTGCCTGATCTTGAACGACTGGGCAATGCTCGTGCTTGGCCTGAGTCGATCGAAGACCAAAGAAATTTGGTTTACGATCTGCTTCGTCATACATCTGAGGACTGCGGCAGTCATCGACTCCTCTACTGGGTCTGCTTGTCTGACGAGGTCGAGCGTGACTTCATCTTCAAGCCGTCTGAGAGTGCTTTCTCGGCTGTTGCTCGCCACTTGGGAGGCGGTTTTTGCGGTCGACAATGGGTGCAGGCATGCATGGATGAGGGCCGTCTCTTGCCAGCCTTGACATGCCTGAAAAGCAGCTTGACGACGACACAGGAGCTGTGCTTGCATAGCTCCTGTATGTCTGACGACTCTGCTTTGCCCGCCACTCGGATGCTGGGTGCTGTTCTCGATGCCGCGGAGAGGGCTGACATTACAATTTCATGGACACGTCGCAAGAGATGGCGAGATGTTACCTGCAAGAAGTGTTCTGTCATAGTCGACGGTGAGACGGCTGAGAAGTACAGGAAGAAGAAGCAGAGGCATCCGGGCTGTCTGATGACAGTGGCGGAGTTCATCGCTGCCAGCAA
This sequence comes from Symbiodinium sp. CCMP2592, assembly GCA_905221615.1. Lineage (NCBI taxonomy): Eukaryota > Dinophyceae > Suessiales > Symbiodiniaceae > Symbiodinium > Symbiodinium sp. CCMP2592. The sequence continues at coordinate 94,883 of CAJNDT010000293.1, read as the reverse complement.
CACGGCTCTTTTTTTCGTTGGTATTCGCACACAAGCTATAGGTCATGACTTTGCACATGTACATGCAGTTCTCTACTCAGGCACGAAGTGGACTGACACCTGATACCGCCCGATGCTGCCTGAACGACTGAGCAACGATGCCAAGGCCATATTTTCATCTTGTCCAATCTAACTTGATACTTGTCTTGGTCAGGCACTTCCACACAGCCATCGAGTGCTTGACAAGTGGTCGGCGTGCACCGGCTCCGACTGATTCGTCAGGAACCTTGCTGCAATTGTTATTTCTCTTGATTCCTGCCCTTACGTTCTCAGTGATCCTAGGTACCAAAGATGTGTGGTTTGCTGCGACAGCAATGCCGCCGAGTCGCACTGCTGTCCCTTTGCTGTGGGTTCCCTTCTTGCTCTCTTTCTGAATGAATCCTAGGCAGTCGTGCTCTGCCTACACGGCCTGAAAGCCAGGGGTGGGGCTGCCTTGAGCGCCTCGGGGATGTTTCCTGAAGTGAAGCAGTCCGAATTTCACGTCTGATATCCATCCTGCAGTGGCGACAACATTATCCTCAAACACATCTTTCTATGTGATCTCGGCTGCTTCCACGGAAACTCGCTTGTAGATGACTGATGAGATTGGGGTGGAGCCGGGGAGACGAAAAAAGTTCCGTCGCAGATCTGTCTGAGAAGTTGTGCTTGCATCGGCTTTGCCACTTTCCTGCTTGGCTGCGGCGCCTTCCGACCGCTGAGGTTTGACCCCGGCGGCAGAGTGAGTGCCTGACGGATCGCAAGACGAAGGAAGCCTGAAGCCTGAAGCATCGAAGCCACAACACAACATCGCCTGACAAATCACAAGCTAAAGCCTGAAGCATCGAAGCCACAACACAACATCATTCTCACCTGGAATCGAGCAAGTGATGCGTGGAAAGAAGTGTTGGACGTCGCCATGATGTGCTGTAGATGCTTAGTTTCCGGTATAAAAGTTTCAACTTTTATCGCCCGGGCCTTTCAGCCAGTAAGATGTGCACAGTATGCTGTACAAAGACGCAAAAACGCTGTAACTCCCTGTGGTTTGGGCATGCTCGCCAAAAGCATAGATGCTTGTCACAACTTGTTTTGCTCCACATCCTTGCGCAGTATGTTGTACATGGATGCTTGTGACAACGTGTTGCTCCGCATCCTTGCGCAGTATGTTGTACAAAGAGCAATGCTGTAATTATCAGTGTTTTGGGCATGATCGCCAAAGGCAGTGACATGAATGTACTAAAATTACTACCACTACCACTACAACTACTACTACTACTACTACTACTACAGCTACTGCTACTGCTACTGCTACTGCTACTACTACTACTACTACTACCACTACCACTGCTACTACTACTACTACTACTACTACTACTACTACTACTACTACTACTACTACTACTACTACTACTACTTCTACTTCTACTACTACTACTACTGCTACTACTACTGCTACTATTACTACTACTACTACTACTACTACTACTACTACTACTACTACTACTACTACTACTACTACTACTACTACTACTTCTTCCGGACGCTGCAGAGAAACGCGATCTCAGCACTGCGAAGTCCAGTGGATTGGCAGGGACTCCTCCCTGGCGCACTTGCGCTGTCCCTACACTTGAGGGCCACCCTAGCTTCAGAAAGAGTTCTGGGTCCTCCCGGCTCGAAAGCCCTAAAAGCAGAGGAACCCAGTTGGAGTTTTCATCCGAGCACGACTCTAGACTACAGGTGATGCGATATTGTACAGGAGTGCGTCACACAGGGTCCAGAGGGCCTAGGGGGAGAAGTTATGAGCCTTATGAGCCTTTGAGCCTTGGGACTCGTCATTGCTCGGCAGGAACGTTGGGCCGAGGGCCCTCGCCGCATCTAGCATACAAAAGCACATAGAGCCTGCGATCATGGGAGAGTTCCTGTTGCAGGCTGAGGGCCGATGCAGGGACATTGTCATCCGTGATAAGGGCTCGGCGGTCCGATCCGAGATAAAGGATGGTGCGATAATGCCCTTCAGTGCATCGCTGGCCTATGTGCATTATGGCAGATACACGGCGGTATTTGACAAAATGCTGCTGCAGTGCATTCCCGGTCTGCAGGTTGTTCGTGAAGCAGGGGACCATGATGTCTGCTTCAGGAGCGATAGGGCAAGGGGACTTACTGGCTTGTCCTAGAACCCCTACATTAAATCGGTTAACCTGCAGAATCAGCACTGGCGGAGCGCTCACCAAGGCGTGCTGTCCCTCCTGCTGAGCCCAGGCATCAAGCAGATGTTGCACACTGACAGTGCCAGTGTTAGGGTTCTGCAGTCCTTGCAGCGGCGCCGGCAGAAAGAGGGGCCACGTGTGGCCGCTGTCAATGCACCTGACCGGCTCAAGTTCAAATTGTCGCCGTGATTCCCATCTGCCGAGTGCAAGGGGATTAACATGTGCGGCCAGGTATTGTATGTATTCCCCTACATCATGCTGTATATGCGGTTGATGCCAATGCGCATGAGCAGTGCGCCACACTATGTGCGACCACGGAGTGACGGGCCTTTGTTGACGGCACAGCCATTGCCACACCGTTTGCAGCTGCTGGCTCAGCAGCTCACAGGTCCGGGGACCTGATGCATTGGCCCATTGAAGGGCTAAGAGCGAAGCATTGCTGTAGCAGTAGTTAGAACTGTTTGGCAGTGCTAAGCGTCGAACGGATCGCTGATCAGGCGATGAAGGGCATTCTCGAGGGCGTTCCTCCCCATTCTCTCTGCTCGGAACGACATAGCACAGACCCTCCACAGCCCGCTGTGGGTGAGGCGAGACATGTGGCTCCAGGCCATTTGCGCTTCTTTTGTGCGATGGCCCAGCTGCAGCATCATCGGCAGAACCTCGCCCTTGTGCTCCTTCACCATCTTCCGGGTGGAGTGGAAACGCATCACCACGAGTGGCAGCATGATAAGCTTCTGAAGCTCGCGAAGGATTTTGTCCGCCTCCTTGAGTGGGAGGGGATCTCGATCCTTCTTGATCTGGAGGCGTTTCTCGCTTCCGTTCCACTCCAAATAAGGAATGTTGTTGTGCTCGTCGAGCACAAGCATATCCCTGGCCTCCTTCTTCGTGTCCTCGGTCCGTTGGCAGGATTCCAGGCGGTTGATCGTGATCTCGATGATGTGCTTGAGCATCACGGCCCTCAAGGGGAGATTGATGGTCTCCGGCTGCTCCTCCTTGGCTTTTCGCCAAACCTGTGCCACTTGATACAGGTCGGCCACCAGGCTGAGCATTCCCTGAGCCTGCAGGAATAGCATGAATCCCGACTCGCAGCGGTCGATACTCATCTGATCGCTGTGCCGGAGAATCAGCCGTGCCATGATAAGGCACAGCTCTCGCAGCTGCGGTCCCGACATGTGCTGCACGCCCTGTGGGGAAGCATCCGGGAACCAGTTCTGGGCCTCCTGCTCTGCTCCGGCCTGTCCCGAGGCCTTGTCGTTCCACCAGTTGCGCTGCTGGTTGCGTTGGCCGGACCAGCCACCGCCATAGCCCCCTTTGTTGCTCCCGCGGTGCCATTTGGCTGAGCCCTTGCCGCGGCCCCGGTCCTCTTCCTCCTCCTTCTCCAGAGTGCCCCGCTTCCCGTCTCGGGAGGTCTGATCCATGTCCTGGGTGCTGTTCTTGAGGCCCGAGGCATTCGCCATTTGCTGGGCCATCATCGGTGCGAAGGCCCCGAGGGCTCCGGAGCCGGTGGATTGAGCCAGCATCGCACTCATCAGGCGAGCTTGCTCTTCTGCGTTCGCAATCTCCTTCTCCTGCTCGTTGGAGAGTTGAAGCTCGTCCATGATCAGCCTGCAAGGGTGTGTCAATGCAAAGCTGATGCAGCAAGCCTGCGCGATACAAAGTGGTGCAGGCTTGTGCGTGTCGAATCTTGCTTGTGTGGCTGGCCTTGAAGTCGGTGTGGCAGTACGCACAAGGACTGCTAAGGGCGTGCGAGCGCTCGGTGAGCCAACTGAGCACCCTCGTATGCAAGGCGTAGGCCTGGGGATGCTGCACTTTGACATGTCTACTGAAGTACGTGGGTCGGGCTAGCCACTGATTACAGAACATGCAGTGATGCTGGTCCGTGCGTCGAAGTTTTACTGCAAGAGGCCGCCAATCCGGGTCAGAAGCTAAATGCACAAGCTCCGGATCTACCAGCTGCAGAAGCTCCGAAATCGGTTGGTGTGCTGTCTGTGGTGGAGACGTAGCTGCAGGTACTGCGATGGGCGTGTTTGTGGTGGGGGAGTCACATTGTGGAGGGTCATCCTGAGTAGTTTGAAGTGTTTGGGGTGGGGATGGAGGTCGGGGGGCAGCATTGAGGGTGAGTTTTGGGCACCGGTCCTTAGCAAAGTGTTGTAGAAACCAATGCCAGCTGCTGAACTGCCATCCACAGTGTTTGCACTGCGGCAGACCCTCGCTCGCGTGACACATGTACTTAGCACGCAGTTGCTGAGTGCTCTCCGTCTTAGAACTGGTTTCTAACTCTACCTCGTCTCTGTGCTTCTGGCTGCGGTGCTTGCGCATATCTGTCATGGTGGCAAAGTAAACACCGCAGTCGGGGCATGCAACAGGCGCGGCGTAAAGCACAGTCGGAAGGAGCTTCACTTCAGCATTGCCCCGTTGGGTTCCCCTGTGAGCAGTAGCTGCGTGCCCTTCTTGCAGGCCCATAGCATGCTGATTGAGCTTGTGCCACCACCTATGAAGGGCAGAAGACCATAAAGTCGTGACATCTAGTTGAAGTCTGGTACGGAGCCTGCGGGTGCAGCGATCAAGCAGAATGCTCACAGGGTCCTGAAGACGATACCGAATGAGAAACTTTGCAGCAGGCTCTCGGCTGATGAAAACAGGTTCACGACAGACGGATCTGAGTTGCCTGAGTGTGTGCTGATAGAAACGCTGCAGGTCCTGCTGGCTCAGCATGAGACAGTCGAGCCCATAGAGCATGCTGGCAAAGGGGCACGCCCTCCAGATCAAGAGTCGTTGTCGCAGCGTCAAGCTTCTTGATCGCAGTGCTTTGGAGATGCGGTGAAAGGCGCTCCATGAGTGCTTTAGCCTGTGTGAGAGAGTGTAGGACTCAAACTGTTGGTAGGATATCTGCACGCCTAGATAGGTATGCTTCTCGACAATGGGCAGGTAGATGGCTGATTCTGAGTTGGATGACCGAAGGGGCACCTTGAAGAGCTTGCCCTTTTTGGGGTCAGTGCAGACATGCTTCTTGAGCAGAGCAGCAACAGCTGTGCCCCTGAGTCCAATTAAGACGACCGTCTTCTCCGTGCTGATTCGCATACCGAAATCTTTAAGCACCCCAAAAACAAAGCTGATATCTGTACAGGTTTGCTCAAGCTGTTGTTTACTAGTGATCTTCCACTGCAGAAGCAGGTCATCTGCGAAGGCAGTCAGGTTCTGTGTTGGAATGCGTTGTTGAAAGGCTTTCAAAATCAAGCACGTATAAAGTACCCACAAGCTGGGTGCTAACCCACATCCTTGGCGCACACCGTTTGACGATCCAACACAGCTTTCGTGGTGCCCGATCTTAAATTTCATGGATGCCCAATCATGAATTTTAAGAATCGTCCAGACGAGGTCCGGCTCAGCACCAGAAGCGTTTAGGGCTTCTTGAAGGCGTGCTCTGGGTAACAGATCAAAAGCTTTCTGTAAATCTAAGGAGAGGGTGATACCCCCTTTGATTTCCTCAGGCTGATGATTCTGATGTCTAAGATGTATGGTTTGTCTCTGGGCTTGCATGACCTCTCGAACGTGACGGCAGTGAAGTAAAGCTCTGTCCAGAGCATCTTGCGCAGATCTGTGCGGGACGTAAGCATACTGGGGCAGGGTCTGGACACAGTGGAGCATATGCGGCATTATGCGCTGGTTCAGGGCATGTGCTAAAGCCTTAGCAACAGGATGAAGAAGGGAGATTGGCCTTAGGGTCTCCGGGCCCTGCATAGGCTTAGAGGGTTTCGGGATTAGGCAGATCTCCGCTATGTGCCATGCGTCCGGTGGCTGCTGGGTCATGTCCGCTAGCCAGCCGTTAAGCTGCGGCAACAGCTTGGCTGCTAGGATGTGCGCTCCCGCATGCCAAAGGAGCGCAGGTACTTCAGTCGAGGGCAGCGCTTTGTTGGCCGGAATGCTCTGAAGCGCCGATTGGAACTCTGACAGGCTAAGTTGCAGTGGGCTAGCCGGGGGTTGAGGGCTAGCACGGTCGGGTTGCTGATTGAAGAGGTGTTGATAGTACTGTCTGACGTATTCAATGGCGGCAGCGGTGTCCAATGGCATTCCCTTGGCGTCTCGAAGCTGCAGACGCTTGCGTGGCGCTGCTGGAGCGATAACACGCAGCAGTCGAAACACAGAGGTGAGACTGCCCGGACTCTGCGACGCCTCGCGCAACATATTGTGAATGCGCTGCTTTCGGGCTTGTTTACTTTGGGTCTGCAGGGTTTTCTGTAAGCGTTGGAGGGTGGCAAGTGCTTTCCAAAGTTTAAGGAGATCCCTGAGACTACGGTGCCTATTGACCCTGGCAAGGCGGACTTGACGGCGCAGGGCCCAGACTTTGCAAACTGAAGCATCCCTAGTGCTGGCGGTGCGTGGCTCCTGCTGCTCCGACAGTGGAGCCGTCGTGGAGCTCCAGGCTTGCTGAAGCAATTGCGAGGCCGCAAGCTCCGGGGCTTGCTCATGCAGTACCGCAAGTGTTCGTTGAAATTCTTGGAGGATCCCAGGACACTTATCTACAGCCTGCTGCACCTTTCTGCGACTGACCTGGTGTGCGGGGGGTTTGCCCTTGGGGACCTTAGGGTAGGGAATGCTGCCAACTAGGGGTAAATGACGTAGGCCGGTGACCGGGACGAAGGGATAATGCTTGGGGCCTACGTTCCTAGATGCAGGGTCCAGGTTGTGATGCCTCGCAAGAACGAAATCGATCTGGCTCTGGCCTCCGTCTCCAGAGGAGAGGTAGGTGCAAGCTGACAGCCCTCGTTTGCACCAAGTGTTGAGTGCTACCAACTGGTGGGTTCTGAGGATATCCTGAAAGGCTGGGGCATCCGGGGCATGTGCAGCAGTACGTTGAAAAACACCACGACCTACGTGCATGCCATCGGTGTGCAGGTCAGTGTTGAAATCAGCAAGGCACAACAGCTGGTTCCTACGAGGGAGACTGCTCATGCACTCGGAAAGGGCCAGCCAAAAGGCATGACGGCGCAACAGCAATGCATCCTTAGCGGCTTGCTTGTCAAGACCACCTTTGGGGAGTGTCCAGGCATGCTGGTAACCAACTATGAGGTCGATTGAGGGTTCAGCTTCTAAGCGAACATGCATTAAGCGACCCGGAATAAGGATGCGGTGCTGTACCAGGGCTGGAGGAAACGCAGCTCGGTCAATCAGGAGCAAAATGCCTGCTTCTGATTTGTCCCCACCGGAATGAACAGCTGAAAACCTATCCTGCGAGTATTCTAGCAGTCCTTGCCAGTGGGTCTCCTGGATGACCACCAGTTGTGTACTTAGGCCTGCGGGGCTGCGTAGCCAGGCCTTGAGCTCATGATGTCTTGAGGCCGTGAGGCCCCCCGCGTTCCAGGACATAAACGTGAGGCGCTTTCTGCGTGCTTCAGGGTCTCGTTGGGGTTTGGGCATCCTAGGGGCAAAGCTGACACCTAACTCAAAAGGACTAAACCATCTCCCTTGGTATTTGGCTTTGCCTTGCTGCCTGGCTCGGTTTTGGGCTCTAATGAAGGCTCGTTTTCTAGGTTGTGGGAGGGTGACACTGATCCCTGGACTGGGTACACCGTATTGGTTTGCGCTAAAAGGAGGGTGATTGAAGCTAACTGTTCGCGCTTCAGGAAGGTCCTGGTGTGGAGAGCTTCCAACCCTCGTGTCTGTGAGTCGAACTGCTGTGGCTGATTGCATCAGGAGGCTGCTGAGGACAAAGCTCAGGAAGGGTCGCAGTTTGTGGTTCAACTCACCCCCGGACTTGGGACCGGGGCGGCCTACTGGTTTAAGGTCGGGTTTATGAGGCGAGGAGGGGCAATGCTCAGTTTGACGCACATCCACTGTACATGCAGACAACAAAACAACCGACGGGCATTTACAGGAAAACACAGTTACTGTACACCGGCAGGCAAGGCGAGCGAACCTCAGTACACTTCGCAATCCGAGTCGTCGGTGTCTCATCTGTGGTCGTCGACGTCTCCGTGGGCGTCGTGTCGAAGTATTCCTGCAGCGGCCTGGTCGGAGGTGTCGTCCCCAGTCAGTAGGTGGAGGAAGAGGGCTGCGCAGCGGTACTCGGTCCGGCAGAGCCGGAGGCTGGCTCAGGCCCTGTATCCTCCGTCTCATCCAGGAAGGGTAGTGTTGAGGCCTGTGGGTGCTCCGGGTGTGCTTGATGCCAAGCGTATCCACAGTACCAGGCTTGGAAGTCCCTTCTCCCCTGTCCGTCCAGCAGTACGAACATGGCCAGCATGACCGCGGCAGAAAGGAATTTGTTCTGTTCCGCCCAGGCTGCCTGACCATTGACCACTGCAGTGACTGCCGATCGGGGCAGATGTTGACGCAAGTGTCGCGTCGCCAAGCGCGTGAGCTGTTGGAGGCAGAGGCTGGGCGTAGGAGAGCCAGGGAGGTCGATCTGCGCAATCCAGGTCTGGTCGTTCTCTGATACCCCAGCGCTGAGGACGCTTCCCAAAGCGCCGTAATCTCGATGCATTCTGGTTGCATCTTCCTCCTCCAGCCGCGGCATGACGCGGTCATACACTTCCCATGGCTCCAGGCCAGCAAGGCCACGTCGTTGTGCGGCCAGCTGGGCGTTGGTGGAACGCTTGTCGGCGCAGAAGAAGCAAATGTGTCCTGCCAGGTAGTGTATGCAGAGCTCCACCAGTGCCTTTCTGCATGCTGAGTCCAACAAGACTCGTCTTTCCTCGCTTTGTCGCCTCCATAGCGCAGCGTTGCGCTCCTCAATCTCCCTCGCAGCCAGTTCGGGGTCAATAAAGGACCCGGCGTCACTATCAGTAGCAGCAGGGCCTGAATCAAGGCTTTCATCACGAGAGCTGGCCGCTTGTGATCTGGGCATCCCCGGCCCGAAGGCCCCAACGGAAAAGCAGGATACCCGCGGTCAGTTCACAGCCACACAGGACTCGGCGTAGCTCTGATGTTCGCGAGGCAAAGCGAGGGCCCTCCCTAAAAAGCGGGAAAACGTCGTTGGGCCGAGACACTTACTACTACTACTACTACTACTACTACTACTACTACTACTACTACTACTACTACTACTACTAGTACTACTACTACTACTACTACCACTACTACTACTACTACTACTACTACTACTACTACTACTACTACTACTCCTGCTACTACTACTACTACTACTCCTACTACTACTACTACTACTAGTACTACTTCTACCTCTACTACTACTACTACTACTACTACTATTACTACTACTACTACTACTACTACTACTGCCACTCCTTCACGACTTCTGCTACAACTTTGGATACCTCAGCCACGGCTTACGCAAACAAACTGCCACATCGAAGCCATACAGGAACTTGTATACGGCACCCTGAGAACATCGTCATGGAAGCCGACGCTGATATGTTGAGAGACTCCATTCCGGAGGAGCATTCCTGCGGAGACCAAAACTGGCGGCAGAGCCTTTATCGCAGTCTTCACTCGCTCCTCTTTGGCCGGCCCCTCAAGGGCGTGACACTGCTTTTATGCATATCCGTGCAGCAGGATGCTGAATTTGAGGGATGCACTGGTCGTCACCGTTTTCCCACTTGCTTCCACGTCTCCGTTGCCCCCCCCCCTCTCTGCCATGCTTCTGTAAATGTGTGCAGCATGAGACGTCGATATCTCCCAAGTTAAGGGACCAGATAACCAACCTCGTGAACCAGGCTGAGCAGTCGACGCCGGTGGCACTCCAGTTCTCAGACGCAGTGTCAGTCCAGCCCTCGGTTTCGGAATGCTTCGGGAAAGTTGAATAGACCGAGAAGCTCGCACTGTCCGTCATCTTCCACTGCGGGTGAGTGAGAGAGATTGAACAAGAATTGCGAAGAGAAAAAATGAAATTAAACAAAGTGGAAGATGTAAGAATAAAGTTAGTAGAAGGGATATAATGAGTTTAGAACATACACATCAATGAAGAGGATACGTGGTAGACAGATGGATAGACAGATAGATGCCAGCAAAGAATAATGATGAAGAAGCTGCTCACGAGCCACGTGAGGTGAGCTTTTAAGATCTCCATTGAAGTCAATGGCCAGATGACTGCCATTTGTTTTCCAGATTCCAAAAGGTGCACACAGGAGCCAAACGCGATCCCGCGCCCTCACTCTTCAGGTGGTCGAGAATGTGAGCTTCCCGGATTTCGACTTGGATTCTGCAGACCTTGGTGGCATCCTGACTTGGTCGGAGCCAACGGACACGAGCCAGGCGATGCCCTTCGCTGTATCCCAACATGTACCATGTGTTGTTCGGATGTTGAGCAAAGCCCTCAGGGTGTGTGTGCTCCGAAGGAGCTAGACCCCAAGCAACCAGCCAGATGAACCGGCGGAGACTGCCATGTTCGAACCACCTATGGGAATAGCTAGCCAAAGCCTGTTTCACAGGTTGAGCACTACAATGTGTACTTTGCAAGGAGGCACGGGCTTGCAGCAAACACAGGCTTCGCTGCACATCAGCCGGTTGAAAATTCACGTTTCACCTTGGCCCTGGACAGGTGCTCTCAGGGCGAGTATGTCGAAAGCGTGAACTCGATTCTCGACAGCAAATTACATGCCGGTGGCAGCATTGCAGCATGGCTATCGAAGCAGGTGTCGCCTGACGTGGTCTCCAAGTGAGGGATGATAAAAAACACGGAGAGCAGCTTTTAAAGTCAAGGTGAGAGCAATCGATTTCCTTGTAAAACGATAAGAGTAAAATGAAACGATAACGAATATGTGACACATCCAACAGTTTGGAAGTCATCCAAAGTACTGTAAAACGATAAGAGTAGAAAAAAACGATAAGGCTGTTGAGGGACAAGCAGATGGATACGGAATTTTCACGCATCCCCAAGTGTTGAGGTCCAAAGTCTGAGCTGGGCATTGCGCTTGGAGTTAAATGCATGGTTCTTTGCCAAGCCCCCCAGGACAGTGGCGACGGTCATCTCTGATGTTTCCGACGCGACTTGCATGATTGAAGCTGCTCATCCAGGGGTCAAGTTTCCGCACACGCGTGCCTGCTGAGGAGAGCATCACATAACATCGCGTTTAGTATGCCTTTTGTTGTTCCATGTTCAGTTTCCCTGCAGTGCCTTATGGACGGCAGGTCGAAGGAAAGGAGGGCTTGCGATTGTGACGGCAAGCACCCAACAAGACACTTCGCAGGTCTTTTGCGATGTCGAGTTCTTCGGGACAGTGCGGCAAGGCCAGATGCTTGGAGATTGAGGCAGTGAGAAGCATCCAGAACGTAGGCCAGTTTTGCTGCACAGACGCACTCTCTGATGCCGTCGGTTGCATTGACAGCCAGCGCCGTCGCAAAGACGTACCGGCAAAAGTGATATGTCGGGATTGTGATGAGACCTTTCCAGGAGTGGACGAATTAGTGGTACCTCCCGAGACGCCCATGCGCAACTGTGCTAGAATGTGCCCGATTAGTGTGATCTCCGGAGTCATTGCAGCCGCAGCTTCAGTGAAATTCTTGATAGTATGGTTTTTCGCCAGATCAGTGGTATCCCTGGGTCTTCCCAACACCGTGTTCTCTCGTGGTCCCTGGATCAGGGCTGCCGTACTCTAGCTCCGGATAGGGGGCCGAGGATTCTCGGTTAGAGTCCGTGGAGCTTAGGCAACTTCTCCCACTTCTTGGTGTATGCAAATTCTTCCTTGGCCGAGCAAAGCCTGCCAGCGGAGCACGAAATCTTCGCAACTCGATCAGCTTATGTTTGATTTTCAGCGCTTCTCATGTGGGTAATCATCCACCCATCTGAGAAATATGTCCAGGCTTTAAAGTGCGAGCCCTGATCCAAAGCCCTAAATCGGCGGAAACCTCCAAGGACATGAACGCGAGCGTCTCAGACATAAGATTCCAAGACCAGGACTTGGATGAAACTGAAATTGGAGGGCAGGTCTACTGGCTTCCACCCCTCGACAGCAGTCGCGTCCAGGACAGGCCGACGGAGGTTTCAGGGTCAGCTTTGAGAGGGTGCAGGCTCCGGGTTGGCATGGGTTGACGCAGTTGGACTTAAGATTCAGGATTTGGTTTGTGGTTGTTTTCTTGGAGGCGCTTGATCAGAACCAAGGTTGCAGGTTTGACTCGTCCAAACCTCTTTCTTCTAGTCGTCCCGACCACAGGACTACATTCTCACCCTGGCCTTGAGCCCCACTGGCACTGCGAGATCCCAGGCTTGCGGGGAAATAGGACTCGCCCAATGCAGTAGCCGGAAGAACAGAATGCTTTAAAGGGTCTATCCTCTCAAGCCCCAAAAGTTTCCTGTTTGTCAAGGGCAGCATTTGGACGCTGATTGTGCCCTTTGGCCCGGGGCTCTTTCTTGGGCTTCCCTATGCCGAGTGGATGCAAAGAAGTAGCCTCGCGACGGCAGAAGAAAGGACACAAATTCTTGATCCTACGAATGCGATCGCTGCACAACAGACGCTTCCCAAATCTGAAGTCTCTCTGGAGCCCCAAGCGCCGTGTATCCCCCTTGCAACTGGACCTGAGAAGGAGCATGTAACAATGGAAGATGTTCCTTGCAGTGTGGCGGAGGTAGGGCCGAGCTTGCCTGTCGGGAACGAGACCCAGGCACTAGACCCTGACGCTCAGCTGCAGCTGTGAATGTGGCAGAAAATGCGAGCTTTTCAGGGGATCCCTATGTTCCAATTCGAACTACGACCCAGTGACTGTAAAACCTCATGGCCTTTTGAACTACATCACTCGATTTCGATTTCAGGCACCCTTTGCTTGGAGGTTCCACCCCCTTCAGGTACAAGGCATCAGATCTCGGGTGAACGTCTAGGGTTCTCCAGTTCAGCTGTAAGCACTCTGGGCAAGTAGTCCAAGCAGGATCCTGAATCAATGTGTTTGTTCTCCGACATGCCAGCAGAGGCATCGCAATGTAATCATGACCCAAATGTTCGTTGATGCTGTGCCTTGCACGATTGTCCAATAGCTATCCACAGCAAACATGATCGAAGATATCGAGGGAGTCATGAATGGATTAGAAATCCCCATGGCGGAGGAGACTGTCATTGCCGAAGACGCATATGTTGTTGCCGGAAGCTGAGTTGCGGTCCGGCACGTTGTCTTTGGAATGTTGAGCGACTGCAAATGGGGTTGCGTGATTCGAAGTAGAGCTCTTTCCGCATCCAGTTCAGGTTGGATTCTGACTTATGGTGTTTTGGGGCCAGTCTGGGGTCAGTTTAGTAGGGACACTGCAAGCCCTCTGAGTGAAAGTACCGAGGTGTATACGCGGTCTCCGCTGGCGGAGCAAACGCGGCTCGCCGGTGTTCGTGCATGCTCGCAGTACAGATAGGGTTCAGGCAATCTGGAGGCATCGTGCGTCGAACTTGCTGCAGTTGTGTGCGTGATGCTGAGGACTCCGGTCGATCTGAAGATTGTGGACTCCATTGCATCGGCCAGTTGCTTGCAATTTGCAGCCTCCAACGGTTCCCCAACTTCCACGCCATGTGAACGCATTGTGTAGCCTCGGTCTCGGACAGAAGAAGCACTTGAATAGTGCAGGAACCTCTACTCGCGTTCCCAGCCCCGCCGTCCACGTGCATGCCATCGCTGAGAGGCTTTGTTTTGTATCTCTGCGGTGAAACGCCAAGCTGAGCCTGACAGTCGCAACATCCATGAGCCAAAAATCCTTCCACCCAACCCAGAGACAAAACCTACAAGAAGCAGAATCGCTGGAACACCGCTTGAAGGCTTGGTACGATAAGCGGCTGAGATATGCATCGACCCCAAACCCCCACGAGCCGTGAACACCACTTGCAGGTATCCAACATCAGCTTCCCTGATTTCGACCTTGACGAGGGCGATCTCGGAGGCCTCTTAGAATGGCAGCGGCCCAGCACCACCGGAAGCAGCTTGGACTTTCGGGAGCGAGATGGGTTATGGATGGGGGTTCTGCGGCAGAGGGATGCCCGAGGGTTGTTGCGTTGACTTTGAAGGTGATTTGACATTGATGCAAAGGCTGTCAGCTTTGCAGCAGCATGGCACTCGGGTTAAGCCAGTTGCCATGATACCGCTGAATTGGCCAGTTTGGCGTTGCAGGGAGTGTCGGCCCTGAGGTGACGAGATCGAGCTTTACATTGTGGCAAGGCAGCACTTGTATGAACCCGGAAACCTTGCAAACAACAGGCCCCATGCCAACACTGACAATTGTGCATTCTGAGGCTTGTAGCTAGAGTCACTGAAAGCAGGTCAAACATTCACGAAAACTGGAGGATTGCTTCGACGTCTTTAGATGTATGTTCGCGTTCGAAGCGTCAACAGAAGCTGCCGTCGGCTTGCAAGCTGAGCTATCTTTGCTGAGGTCTACTTCGCTTCGTGTGGCGATGCGAACGGGTCAGACAGTTGCAGCGGCACGTCTTGTTGGACTGAGCGTCGGACATTACGTCTTGTCTCATCGTGCAAGCCATGGCCTACTGTCAGGTGCGAAGTCCTACTATTCCGAGACCTCCTTTGGGACAGAGAACTTGACGGTGGACCCAGAGACGTCCATCGACAACTTCACCCACTGGTTATCGAGCTGCACCCCTTAGCTGGTGTCTAATGGGTACTGTGGAGAGGTGTTTGGCATGCTGGCGTTTTTGCCTCCTCTGTAGCTGACTCCATCTGACTCCACTGGTGCATGCACGCGACCGCATGCTTTGTGTACTGTTCGAGCCTTGTGGATTGA
>CAJNDT010000293.1:67500-75000 GCA_905221615.1 Symbiodinium sp. CCMP2592 | reverse complement strand
AGTGCAGAACAGTCAGCCTTCCGATTCCCAGGACTTCAACCAGAGCTACCTTCCAAGTCCAGGGCTCGCCTTGATCAATGGCATCAATGCTTCGATCTTGTGCAACCGGTGGCTTCGTCTGCAAAAACAGAAACGCCTGCGCTAGAACCCCTTCTTGATTATAGCTTACAGCTTCTGTCCTCGAGCATCTCCTGCGATTTGTTTTTGATGTTTTTGGGTCTTTTTTAACCTGTTAGGTTTGTTTAGTTTCAGACATGAGAGGACCTTTGTGCCAGGATTTGCACACAAGCATGTATGCAAATGGGCCTGTCATGCGCATGCAGCAGTGAAGCTGGAGGAAAGATGTGTTCGCTTCAGTCTGGCAGGTCTTTCTACGCCTGGGTCGACGTCTGATCCCGAGCTTCTGCCTGTGGGGGATGCGGAAGTCGGTAATTGCCTGCCTTAGACACCGACTTGTCCGTCAAGAATGGAAGGTGAGTGTGGAGTCCATTGCGGTGCCAGAAAACCTGACGCTGCGGCCGTACACGCACTGGGCCGTTTACTCCATGTCTTCGCTTGTGGAGCAGTCCACGCCTACTTCCTTGAAGATCTATGTGACTCAGATGCATTATAGTAGGATCTGCAATCCTACACCACCATCGACCATGACAGCTGGTTCTTTGCGACATTTTCTCCAAATACGGGAGTGCGCCCATGCAGCTTGGAAGAACATGTCTTCGTCCGAGGATATGGTGGCGAACGTGTCCAACATTACGTTCCAAGGCTTCTCGCAAGTTTGGACTGTAGGTCTCCAGTAGCTCATGGAGATACAGTGTTCCAATTTGGCCGTTTGTTTCATGCAGTTCGCACGGGTGGAAGCCCAGGCCACAAACCTCGAAGCCCTCAGGTCAGCCGACACCTCAGGTACTACTAATTGCTCTGCCCCAAAAACTCTCACTCCGTGAAAGCGACACCGGGAAATCCTCAACCAAAGCTCCAAGCCCTCGGCAATGTGAACAGTGGGTTTTGTGACTCGCGCAGACTTTGCACCTTGTCCGAACCGGAATTGAGGGGGTCATTTGAAGTCTCAATGCCAAGCCAGCCCTGCAACAGCCACAGCCTACCTCGAGCCCGACAGCTTCACAGGATTGGACTTGGACTTGGCGCACTTGGGTGGAACCGTTGCATGGCAGCCACCAGCGTCTCGTCCAAGCTTGAGAGATGAGTTTGAAGCATACACCGCAATGGTCAAGCAGAAGGAATCATTGCCTCCGAGTTGTAGCAGCGTGCGTAAGTACATCCCAGAACCGGTTGAACCGCTGTACTGTTGTAATCAGCCTCCTGATGCACAGTAGCTATAAGCGGCAAGCCTGATAAACGTGCTGCGGCCGAAGGACGCGCCGCCTTGAGAACAAGCGGTGCGTTCTTGTGTGGAGGGCCGTAAATGTTTCTTGCTAGCGAGGGGCTCCCCGAGAACTCGGAGTTTGCAAAACCTGGGTTAAAGCCGGCTTATGATAGTGTAACCGTGTAACCCAACAGGTCCTCTGAAGCAATCCAGACCCGAGTAGAAACGCACCGGCCAGGAGATCATGGAGCGCGTGTACGGTTACGCCGTGTACCTGGCCGAGAGTGCTGCAGGGGACCAGCGTTTCCAGATTGGAAACGAGGCCCCTGCAGGGCCCAGAATGTTTTCGGAAGCTTCTTGTGTCTTGACGTGCCAATTTGCGCGGATAGAAGTGGCAGGCATCATTGTGTCGCTAGTTTCCAACATGAACATCGGTATCGCAGCTGCTACTACACGTACAAGTACGTAGGTGTTGACCGCAGGTAGCGACGCACGACCGAACATGCCGAGACCACTTCAAGAACCACTCATGATGGCACTCAGAGCGAGGATGTGACCAAATCCTTCTACCTTCCACGAATGACCCCACAGTGTTGGCTATGAGTACTAAACCGGCTGGTTGAGGCTCAGCTTTTAGGGTGGCGCGTAATCACTCTGGGTTTTCGTTTGTGGACTCTGCGTAGGATTCAACTGCTCATCTCAAGCCTTGAGCTGTAAAGGTGCTTGCCGGCACCGACGCCTTGTTGGTGCCGTCCAACACACTGCGAGAATCCTACACTCACTTCGTGGCTGGGCAAGACATGCACTATCATTAAAGTTTGGAGAGGGCCCGGAGCACGTTTGTAGGTCCATTCTAAACTTTGGAAACGCTGCACCATTGGCGGCCACCAAAGCATGAGTTTCCACACTATTCGTGGCCACCAAAGCATGAGTTTCCACACTATTCGTGGCCTCCAAAGCATGAGTTTCCACACTATTCGTGGCCTCCAAAACATGAGTTTCCACATTATTCGTGGCCTCCAAAACATGAGTTTCCACATTATTCGTGGCCTCCAAAGCATGAGTTTCCACATGATTCGTGGCCTCCAAAGCATGAATTTCCACAGTGTTCGTGGCCTCCAAAGCATGAGTTTCCACAGTTTTCGTGGCCTCCAAAGCATGAGTTTCCCACATTATTCGTGGCCTCCAAAGCATGAGTTTCTCCAGTTTTCGTGGCCTCCAAAGCATGAGTTTCCACATTATTCGTGGCCTCCAAAGCATGAGTTTCCACATGATTCGTGGCCTCCAAAGCATGAATTTCCACAGTGTTCGTGGCCTCCAAAGCATGAGTTTCCACAGTTTTCGTGGCCTCCAAAGCATGAGTTTCCCACATTGTTCGTGGCCTCCAAAGCATGAGTTTCTCCAGTTTTCGTGGCCTCCAAAGCATGAGTTTCCACATTATTCGTGGCCTTCAAAGCATGAGTTTCCACATTATTCTACATTGTTCGTGCTTTCAAAACCATGAGTTTGGACATCATTCGTTGTTTTGAAAGCATGGGTTTGCACATCATTCGTGGTTTTGAAAACATGAGTTTGCACATCATTCGTGTTTTACAGCATGGGTTTCCATATTGTAGTTTCCAAACAGCAGTTTCAACATGGTGCTGAAACCGAACCCCTAAACTTAGGCCAGCGCCTAACTTTAGGCTTTAGAAACTTTAGATTTAGATTCTTTAGATCCTGTATTTAGGTCCTAGGTCTAGGTCCTAGGTCCTAGGCCTAGGTTCTAGGTCCTAGGTCCTAGGTCCTAGGTCCAGGTCTAAGCCCTAAGTCTCCTAAGTCCTAAACCCAAACCCCGCGCTGATGGATGCGACCTTCTTCGAGTCATGGGCCGGGCGCCCCAGATTCAGCCAGCGTTAAGGTTTAGTTAGGTTTAGGAAAGGTTAAGGGGTTTGCGCTAAAGGGTCGTGGGTCGTAGTGCCCGCAGAGTTAAAGGGTCATGGGCCGTAGAGTCGTAGAGTATAGAGCCCTGAAAGGGTCATGGTCCGTAGAGACCTTAAACTAAAGGACTAAAGGGCCGTGGGTCGTAGAGCCCTTAGAGTTAACATTAAAGTTAAAGGGTCATGGGCCGTAGAGCCCTCAAAGGGTCATGGTCCGTAGAGACCTTAAAATAAAGGGTCGTGGGTCGTAGAGCCCTTAGAGCCTTAGAGTTAACGTTAAAGTTAAAGAGTCATGGTCCGTAGAGACCTTAAAATAAAGGGTCAAGGGTCATGGTCCGTAGAGACCTTAAAATAAAGGGTCGTGGGTCGTAGAGCCCGTAGAGTTAAAGGGTCATGGTCCGTAGAGACCTTAAAAAAAAGGGTCGTGGGTCGTAGAGCCCTTAGGCCTTAGGCCTTAGCCTTAGGCCCTTAGAGTTAACGTTAAAGTTAAAGGGACATGGTCCGTAGAGACCTTAATGGGTCGTGGGTCGTAGAGCCCGTAGAGTTAGAGTTAAAGGGTCCAGGAAAGGCCCGCTAGGCCCTAGGGGGTTGTGGGTGGTCAAATTAGGGCTTAGGCTTTTGGGTGGTGATGGGCTGTGTAGCATGTCAAGGGGACTGGGCTGTAATCCCGGCCCTAAGAGAGTCACAGGCTGTGCAGCCCTTAGCAGTAGCAGGGGTCATGGGCCGTGGTTAGAGCCCTAGTGGCAATGGGTTTGGTTTGAGGGTTTATAGAAATGGTTCAGTTTAGGGTTAAGATCCGCAGCAGTGTTGACCGGGTTTTTCCTTTTTTGTTTTGCTCGCTTGTTGTTTTTGCTTCAGATTAAGGTTCAGGTCCAGGTCGTGAGCTTGGGGCGCGTTTTGGGCGGGTGGAGGGTGTAAGCCAAGCTTAGGCTTTCGGTTTTTGGTTGTCTCTAGTTTTCGAAGGGTTAGAGAGTCTAGTCTAGTGAGTCTAGAGAGTCTAGAGTCTAGAGTCCAGAGTTTAGAATTAGAAAGGATGAGGTGGGGCTGTGAAGTGCTGTGTTTTGGCCTTCGAGGTTTAGGGGTTTCGGGTTCAGTGATGTTGGGGGTTGCAAACTTTCCTTTGAATACTGAAACCGGAAACCCTTTCACTGAAACTCGGAACCCCTAAACCTTAAGCCTTAACCGATCCCGTTATAATATACTAATATACTATATACCCTGTTGCCCTGGTCCCGGGGCCCGAGCCTGGGCCCATGCATGTGGAAACTCTGGCGGGTTATGTGGAAACTCTGGCGGCTTGTGCGGAAACTCTTGTGGAAACTCTGGCGGGTCATGCGGAAACTTTTGTGGAAACTCGGGCGGGTTGTGCGGAAACTCTTGTGGACACTCTGGCGGTTTGTGCGGAAACTTTTGTGGAAACTCGGGCGGGTTGTGCGGAAACTCTTGTGGAAACTCTGGCGGGTTGTGCGGAAACTCTTGTGGAAACTCTGGCGGGTTATGCGGAAACTTTTGTGGAAACTCTGGCGGGTTATGCGGAAACTCTTGTGGAAACTCTGGCGGGTTATGCGGAAACTTTTGTGGAAACTCTGGCGGGTTATGCGGAAACTCTTGTGGAAACTCTGGCGGTTTGTGCGGAAACTTTTGTGGAAACTCTGGCTTTTGTCATCTTAAAACGTGTGCATTCTAAAGTATTAAGCTTTTTTCGTTTGTTTCCACACCATTTCGGCAAATGTTTCCGCAAGAGTTTCCGCATAACCCGCCAGAGTTTCCACAAGAGTTTCCGCATAACCCACCAGAGTTTCCACAAGAGTTTCCGCATAACCCGCCAGAGTTTCCACAAAAGTTTCCGCATAACCCGCCAGAGTTTCCACAAGAGTTTCCGCATAACCCACCAGAGTTTCCGCAAGAGTTTCCGCATAACCCGCCAGAGTTTCCACAAGAGTTTCCGCATAACCCGCCAGAGTTTCCACAAGAGTTTCCGCATAAACCGCCCGAGTTTCCACAAAAGTTTCCGCACAAACCGCCAGAGTTTCCACAAGAGTTTCCGCACAAACCGCCAGAGTTTCCACAAGAGTTTCCGCACAAACCACCAGGATTTTCACAAGAGTTTCCGCATAACCCGCCCGATGTTCCACAACGTTTACACACCAGTTTCCATTCAACCCATCCGAGTTGTCCCACAGTTTCCTACTAGTTCTCGTGGACTTCCCGAATGTTTTGCCACCCGACATCCGGGCTTGCGGTTTCCTCTTCTGATGTTTTGGTTGCCCCAGGCCAGAGAATTTGTGGCAAATTACAGAACGCAACCGGTTGCGATCTGTGTTTTGCCACACAAATCCGGGTTTGCGGTTTCCTCTTCTGATGTTTTGGTTTCTCCAGGCCAGAGAATTTGTGGCAAATTACAGAACGCAACCGGTTGCGATCTGTGTTTTGCCACACAAATCCGGGTTTGCGGTTTCCTCTTCTGATGTTTTGGTTGCCCGAGGCCAGAGAATTTGTGGCAAATTACAGAACGCAACCGGTTGCGATCTGTGTTTTGCCACACAAATCCGGGTTTACGGTTTCCTCTTCTGATGTTTTGGTTTCGCCAGGCCAGAGAATTGGTGGCAAATTACATAACGCAACCGGTTGCGATCTGTGTTTTGCCACACAAATCCGGGTTTGCGGTTTCCTCTTCTGATGTTTTGGTTTCGCCAGGCCAGAGAATTTGTGGCAAATTACAGAACGCAACCGGTTGCGATCTGTGTTTTGCCACACAAATCCGGGTTTGCGGTTTCCTCTTCTGATGTTTTGGTTGCCCCAGGCCAGAGAATTTGTGGCAAATTACAGAACGCAACCGGTTGCGATCTGTGTTTTGCCACACAAATCCGGGTTTACGGTTTCCTCTTCTGATGTTTTGGTTTCGCCAGGCCAGAGAATTGGTGGCAAATTACATAACGCAACCGGTTGCGATCTGTGTTTTGCCACACAAATCCGGGTTTGCGGTTTCCTCTTCTGATGTTTTGGTTGCCCCAGGCCAGAGAATTTGTGGCAAATAACAGAACACAACCGGTTGCGTTCTGTAATTTGCCACACAAATCTGTGATGTGTGTTGCTGAGGCTGGACACCAGCTGCGATCCGAGAGTGCGGTCCGAAGAAGCCCGCGTGTTGGGGTTTGGGGTTTAGGCTTTAAAATTAGTGGGTGCAACGGCCCATGACTGACCTTTGAACTCTAAAACTCTATAGGCCCACGACCCTTTATTTTAAGGCTCTACGGCCCATGACCCTTTGAGTCTTTGAGGCTAGGGGTTCTACAGCCATGACTCACACTTTAAATCTAAGGGCTCTACTGCCCACGACCCTTTACTTCAAGGGGCCTGTGCGGCCCATGGCCCTTAAACGCCTTAAATCTTAAACTTTAGGACTTTAGGCTTTAGGTTTAGTTTAGGGGCTTGGGCTTGGGCTTGGGGCTCTGGTTTCCAGGTTGTAGGTTTAGGTCTAGGTGGAGTTTGGACATATAGGACCGGGTCTGGTCATTGAATGAGAGGGTCTTCTTCGTGCTGTAGCCGCAGCTGCCTGTGTGCAATCTTGGAGCTTGGTAAATAAAAATTAAAAATTGTGACAGTGAAACTGCTAAACGCTTTCAAATCCTCTGCGTACCTTGAGGCCAACTACTCTACTCGGCTTCAGCTCCGTGTGCTGCTGGCACGCAACAGCAACCGGCAGCTGGAAAAGTGCCGAGAATGCGGTATGCTTGCCCATGTGGAACTCACTTAGACTTCAAGCCGCTCAAGCCTGTTTGCGGAAGTGGAGACTGCAGCTTTTTTTACATGGAAAGACAATCAAGCATTATGATTGGAAACTCAGGCCCGGCTGTGTGGAAACTAGGCCTAGGCCCGATTGTGTGGAAACTCATGCCCGTTTATGTGGAAACTCATGCCTGTTTATGTCGAAATTCAGGTTCGTTTATCTGGAAATTCAAGCCCATTTATGTGGAAACTCATGCCAGTTTATGTGGAAACTCATGCCCGTTCGTGTCGAAATTCAGGCTCCAGGCCCATTTATGCGGAAATTCAGGCCCGTTTATGTGGAAATTCAGGCCCGTTTATGTGGCAATTCAGGCCCGTTTATGTGGAATTTCTAGCAGTATTTTGTGGCAATTCAGGCCCGTTCATGTGGAGATTCTAGCACTATTTTGTGGCAATTCAGGCCCGTTTATGTGGAAATTCAAGCACGTTTTTGTGGAAACTCAGGCCCGTTTATGTGGAAACTCAGGC
>CAJNDT010000293.1:0-62500 GCA_905221615.1 Symbiodinium sp. CCMP2592 | reverse complement strand
GTAAGTATCAAATTCTGGGCGTCAGATAATTGCACGGGGACACGGGCCTGCCAGGTGCTGTACTACGACGTCTACATGGTGGATGTTCTGGAAAATATCTCTTCCTGCGCATATCAGCGTAACGAAAGTGAAGCCTCGAACAGCAACTTTGCGGCAAAGCGGGCCGCATACTTGCATGGTCGTTCCCGCCGCTTGCATTGAGGATAGGAGTTACGCAAACGGAAAGCAAAGGCGGCCCAGGCGGCATATGTCCTCGGCTGCAGATGGGGACCACCGACGTGAGCATTGCCAACTTGACCCTGAGCTAAGGGTCACTTCTTGGTTTTGTCGTGCAGCATCCGCCAGCCAGCAACTGCACGCCCTTCCTCTCCCTACACTCGGCACCCAACATCAACTCTGTAAGTTGCGCTCTTTGCCCTTGCTGGTTTCAGCGTTGAATTGCCTTCCAACAGAGGTCCGCTAAGACTTTCCTCCGTGGGGATGCAGTTTTCTGAGGAGCGTGCCCGCCGACACGGACCTTTCCAACTACTCCTACTTTGCCATCTTTGCACGCTCCTCGCTCGTCGAGCAGACAACACCTGCCACCCATCTCATCTTCGCCGCGGGCTCGGATTCTTCATGCGTTGCCGGATGCAGAGTAGATCGTGAACCAAGATGTTGGCAATCGTTCGGCGGCGCAAGCATGACCATGCCACGCATTTCAGAGGCCAAAATACCCTTGAATGTGCCATGCGAGAGGGATTGGACACCAGGTTGGCGGACCTGTGCAAGCAGCTTCAATTTTGCACTCCATTCGCCGCTCTTTCCATCCACAAGCCGACCCCGCCTCCAACTCATCCTGAGGATATGGTAGCGAGCGTTTCCGGCATCAGGCCGGATCTGCTTCTTTGATACTGCGCCTGCAGCGCTGCCTGCCTTGCCCAGGATTTTTAACGGCTAGCAAGCGGGAAGATTTGCTGTGTTCGGGAGGTTCACAGACCGGGATCTTGACTTGGAGCAATTGGGTGGAGAGGCCTGGACTGCTTGCTCTACTTCACCTGGCAGACTATGAGCAGAGTCGTTGTGATATCTGCCCTGTCTCTGTCTAGGTTTGTTTCTCCTCTACCTCCCCCAACAAGAAGTAAAAACATGCACACCGTACTTCCTCCCCACTCAGCTTGTGTCAAGACGGCCGCTACGGCTTGGGCGCAGGTTCAGTCTGTTAATGTATGTCCCAGCAGCAAGGTACTGAAAGACAGGTCATGTTGAGTTTTGAACACGTACAAAACTCGAGGGAAGCTTGCAGCGACTAGTGACTGTAGTGATTGCGCCCCCTGTTGGGCAAAAGCTCCCCTGTAGGCATGTACGACAATGTGCGATGTGTGTGGTGGGTGTGTGTGTGTGCACACACAGAACTCTGGATTCTGGAATGCACTCCGTAGAACATGCAGATAGGTAGGTATGTATGACTCGAGATCAGAGTGATGATAACTATAATTAGATTTGACCCGATCGAAAGACCAGGTGCACTGGACACCGCCGGCCCTGACGCAGCGTGTGGGCACCCCAGATGGTGTCGCCAAGTGGAGAAGGCATTCTTCGGGATCCGAGGTTTGTGGCCTGAGACGTGGCCTCTCAAGCTTTTCTAATCGCAAGTGGCATCTCCTTCAGCCCCAGGGCTTACATCCCAAACCATCCACCCTGTCGACACTCCGAACCCTAAATTCCTGGAGTAGCGATCAAGGAATACACAGAGTAAGCGATCAACTTCTGAGGTGGACAGCTACCGGCTTTACCTGGCGGACGATCCGACAGGTCTTGGCCGATCTCAGATTGCCAAGGATGTTCCAGAAGGTCTCCACCAGGAGCTCGGGCTCAGAGTGCTTCTTTTCTCCTTGGAATCGTATTTGTTGAGGTATTTTTTGTTTTTCTTTGGGTACTTTTTTTGTTTGTGGTTTTTGCCTTTTCGGCTTCTGGGCTTTCCTTGCTGGTTTGTTGTCGTCTTTTATTTGGCTTCTGGGCTTTCCTTCCTGGTTTGCTGTCTTGTTGTCCTACTTCGCGTTAAACCTAGTTGGCTTCCTGGCTTCTTCACCTGGCCTGACCTCCTGACTTCTTCACCTTGGCTTTTTGGCTTCGTGGCTTATCGGATTCCTAGCTTCCTGGGTTCTCGGCTTCTTGGCAAGAAGGGAATGGACTCCTAATTATTTGAGGTTTTTTTGTTTTTTTCTTGGGGAATTTGTTTTGTGTTTTTGTGTGTTTTGCTTTCTTCTGCTTTTCTGCTTGCTTCTCTGCTCTTCTGCTTCCTCGCTGCTGCTTCTCTGATTGTCTGCTTCGTGTTTTTTTTGAAGTTTTTGCTTGCAGCTCTTCCCTGCTTTACTGTTTTTTGTTACTGTTTTTACGTTTGTGCTTTTGCTTTTCTCTGTTTTTGCTTTCCTCTGCTTTTCTGCTGCTCTGCTTTTCTGCTTCTCTGCTTTCCGCTTCTCCTGCTTCTCTGATTTTCTGCTTCTCTGACTGTCTGCTTCGCTTTTCTTTTTTAAAGTTTTCGCTTGCTGCTCTTCCCTGCTTTGCTTGCTTGTTGTTTTTTGTTGTTGATTGCTTTCCTCTGCCTTTACTTTCCTTTTGCTTTTCATCTATTGTACTTCTCTGCTTACCCGCTGTCCTGCTTTACGGCTTTGCTTTCGTACTATTACTATTAATAGTACTATTACTATTACTTATTACTTATTGCTTATTACTTATTACTATTACGTATTACTATTACTTATTACTTATTACGTATTACTTGTTACTATTATTATTACTATTACTATTACTATTACTATTACTATTACTATTACTATTACTATTACTATTACTATTGCTATTGCTATTACTCTTACTCTTACTCTTACTCTTACTCTTACTCTTACTCTTACTATTACTATTACTATTACTATTACTATAACTATAACTATTGCTATTGCTATTGCTATTACTATTACTATTACAATTACTATTACGATTACTATTACGATTACGATTACTATTACTATTACTATTACTATTACTATTATTAAAGACTAAGATTATCTTCTCCAACATGCAAAAGAAATTCCTTGCGAAATCGCCTTCGGAGCCCTCTTCGAAGGGGGCCCCCTCGTTGCAAATGGGGGGGGGCTGGACCCCCCGACCCCCGCGCTCGCTTAAGCCGTGAAGAAATGAACAAACACGTCTTTCCCCAACACACAAGAAGGAGAATTGCCACACAAAAACGCTTCAGGGGTCAAAAGCGAGGAAAATTAAAATGATCATAAAAGAAACGTCTTCACCGACCGACAAGACGAAGGCGAAAGCCAGACGTATTCGCTGGGGAGTAAAAAAGCAAGAAGACAAAAAAAAGTGAAAAAGAGTCTCCTTTGTAAAACGAATAAATGGTTAAAAGCGTCTTCTCCAACACACAAGACTGGAGAAACCACATGAAATCGCTTCAGGGGGTAAAAACGAAAACACCAAGGTCATTTTTGGAAGGTTTACAAATGCGAGGGGGCTCCGCCCCCCCAACCCCCCCCGCTTTGTCTAAACTGCAAGCTTTGCTGCTTGCTCCCTCCCCTTTACCCCCCGCTTTTCTGAACTGGAGACGCTGCTGCTTTTTTTAAGCTCCACTGTAGTTAGGGTAGTAGCAAAAGCAACAACAACAACAACAACAACAACAACAACGACAAAAGCAGTGACACGACAACAAAAGCAGCAACGACAACGACGACAACGACACTAGTAACAATAACAACAACAAGAACAATCATAATAATAACACTAGCAACAACAACAACAACGGCTGATTTTATTGGACGCTGAGCGAGCGGGCTCTGCTCATTGCGGGCGAGCAGAAACTTCGGAAGCGTGCCATCCCCGAGTGTGCCGTGAGCCAGCGCCACCGGGTTAGCCATAAGCTAGCACCACTCCTTTAGGATCTGACCTGCCGACATTCTTATAGAGGTTACGCGGTCTTCGCCCGGCGGCCTTGTAAAGAAAAAGAAACAGACTGGCGCTTTGCGCGAGGGGACTGCCCATGCGAGAATCGCAGGTACCTCCTTCATCCGTTTCTGAGAACTACGACCGAAGTCAGGTCCCGAGGCCTCGCGTAAAACAAGCCAAAACGAACTGACCAAACAAAACCAACAGAGAAGACCGCGCAACCTCTATAGGATCCTCAGTGAAGGAAAAAAGAGGAGCCGATGCAACAAACGTTAAAAGAGAAAAGGCCTAAGTCAAGAAGAGCAGCGCTGCAGACTGTACACAGCAGCAACAGCTCTTGGGCACCAGCCTCTAGGGGATAGGCCACAAGAAGTTGACTTCAGTTACAAAGGCGTTGCCCGTTTTTGCGCGAGCGATGCCCGAAACTCCTAACGTGACAGCCCGACTCACAAAGTCGTCGTCATGTAGCCTCCGTCACCCTCAGTGTGAGTCATTGCGTCCAATACTCACGAACTGGCAGCCGGTGGGTCGTACTCAGAAGAGCCGTCTCCCAGAGTTCCCGTCTAGTGGCGTCCCACACTAGGTAACTCCCGACTACCAGCGATGGGCCGTAAGGATAATTCGTCGTCAAGCAAAAACACGTGGGCCGTCACTCCTAGCACTGCCTGACCCCGTCGGTAACAGGACAGTAACGAACACACCTGGGAGGGCCGTAGCCGTAGCCCGACACCCATAGCACAGCGAGCGCGTCCGCTTAACGACTGTACCCAGATGTGACGTGGAGCCGTACCAGGTAGACACCGTGCTGGAACTGAAGACGTTGGCCAACTCTGCTGAACCTGAGTCCCCAGTGTCCCAATCTGCGCCTTGTCTTGTAGACAAGTCTGGCCCGGCGGCCCCCGAGAGGCCTCCCCCACCAGAGAGGATAGCCCCTCTAGGCCCACAAGGGCACCCCATAGCAAGAGGAGTCCCTGAAATGCCCGTCGGGGCCAGCATTGGGAGGATGCTGACGCGTTGTGAGTCACCACGTTGCGCCTAGCCTGTCCTGAGTCTGACTTGCTCCCAGGCGCTGGCGGCTGAACAGAAGTGAAGCGCAGAAAACACTCAACCGTGACGAAGAGCTCTCGATCGCACTGGCTTCGTAGCAGCCGGTGGCAGTCCACTGTGCCGTTGAAGAAAAAACTAGTGCTCGAAGAAGACTGCATGAGAATACCAGACGATCCGTGTCCTTCTTGCTGAGGTGTACCAGTTAAAGCGCAAAACCAAAGCGCCAGCAAAACTGCGCAGGAGAGACCTTGAGCTGTACCTGGGTGTCTTGTCGTGTAGCTGGAAAGTCGAAGAGAGGAGCGGAACGAGGCCTCAACTCGAAAGCTTCCTTCAGGATACCCAGGTGCAGAAGATGGCCAACCCATGACTTGGGCCGCCCCTTGAATGGCTTGGTGCGGCAGGTCCTTTTGTAAATGTAAAAGCATCGGCAGGAGAAAAGCACTGAGGCACAGTCGACGCGCCTTCCGCTAGTTTCGCCGGAAAGAGAAAACTCGATCCGACTCCCTTCACCCCGCGGAAAGGTGATAACCCTACCGCTTGCCTCTTGCCAATGTTGTGTAACTGCAGACAGAGGCCCGGGAATTGGGACCCGGTAGATCACAGCGACACGTGGCTCCAGGGATGGCTATGGCTCAATAAGAGGACGGTCCCTTAAGCTTCGCAGGAGGGGGACGTTGCGAGCCTCTAGCGTTGGTACCCAGAGCCTTGTTAGCAAAGCTACACAGCCTGCTGTGATCCATAGCGGCTATGACAACAACGGCTGAGAATAACGAGAACAGCAACAACGACCACAACGATAACAATGGCAACTATTACATATGATAGTAACAATAAATCCAATAAATCAATGAATGAAATGGTACAATAATAGTACGACAATACATAACAATAGAAAAAAGGCTACCAACAGCCACAAGAAGAATAAAACCAATAACAATAATAGCAGCAACAACAACCGCAACCACAACCAAGGTAACGTTGGTTTTGCTCAGGACAACAGCAACAGCAACTAAGATAATGTAGGCTCAGGTCAGCGAAACGCGGGAAATAGCACGA
The DNA here is from genome assembly GCA_905221615.1 of Symbiodinium sp. CCMP2592. Classification (NCBI taxonomy): domain Eukaryota; class Dinophyceae; order Suessiales; family Symbiodiniaceae; genus Symbiodinium; species Symbiodinium sp. CCMP2592. The sequence goes on along the minus strand of CAJNDT010000293.1, from coordinate 56,464 downwards.
AATCCGTCCACAATGTCAGGAAAGCTTGAAACTAGCGGTTTTCGGCGGGAGCCGAATTTTATGTTTTGGGTCGTATTTTGATTTGGTTGGGGCACTGTATACTTATTGGTATGTTGAGAGTCTAACCTCATGTGAACGTAAGCGATGACCATGCTGTGACGATGACGAGGATGATGACAATGATGATGGCAATGATGACGATGATCATGATGATGGTGGCGAAGTGGACGTTATCAGCCCCCACGCCACCCCCAAAACTTCAAGACCAGACCCCGCAAACAGCAAGCACGACTTTGGGCAACCAAAAAATAAATGCCACATCGGACGTTACAGGTCAGGAACTCCTGGGTATTTACAGCCTTTGGCGGTTTTTAGGCTTAGAACTAGCTGTTTTCGGCGGGGGCGGATTTGTATGGTTTGGGTCGCTTTTTTGTTGTTGGGGCGGAAGTATTGTTGTGTTGAGGGTCTAACCTCATGTCATGTGGGGATGATGTGAGTACCGGAGCGTAAAAGATGACCATGCCGTGATGATGACAATGATGATGACAATTATGACGATGATCATGATGATGGTGGCGAAGTGGACGTCATCAGTCCCCCCCACCCCCACCCCCCAAGACCCCAAGACCAGCTCCCGAAAACAGCAAAAACGCACGACAGTAATCCATGCGCTAGCTAAAACATGCTGTACCCCGGCACCCTCCGGATGGCCGAGCAAGAATCGAGCTATGTTGTGCAGATTGCAAAAGGCAAAGAGCTTGCATGAGTAGACACGCTTGCAGATGTACATTTAGACAGAAGTCGGCACTTCAGACGTCGTGCAACTTGTAAATTGCATGTAATTTGCTAGAAAAGAAGAAAAATAAAAGGAATACCGGAAAAAAAAAGAAAAAATACCTAAATTGATTCTGCAGCCTTTCTCCTTTGCTGGCAATCTGCGGCAGCAATGGCTCCAAAGGATATAGGCAGGCCAAGCCGAAGCATGGTCTGTGCAGTGGCCTTGCAGGAAGACATTCTTCCAGAAACCACAGCTTATCCGTTCTTGGCAGCTTGGCTGTGTCAAGGCAGTTGGCATCTTGTTGGAGTTTCAGTTTGGTTTGGAGCATGATTGGCATGTACCCTTAGTGGAATTCCTGCTGGTTAATGTACATTCGATTGGCATTGCATTGGAGCCGGAAGCCCGCACCAGCGGGACTGTGTGATGGTTACTACGCCAATGGTCACTGCGCAATTCTGCACACTTCTGCTTGGCTTGGTGGCTCGCAGGGTTTACGGGATAGCTCACAGGGTGACAGTGAAAACGCTGTCGCCAAGGTGATCTACACACGTTCTCTTCTGGCAGAGCAGACCACGCCCGTGTCCTTGCTTCTGGAGGACAAGCATGCACCGGTTCGGGGCTTAGCCGGTCGGCCAGCCACTGCCGCATCATGCTGTGGACGACGCGAGCTCCTCCTCCTCCTCCTCCTCCTCCTCCTCCTCCTTTCGTCGTCGCTGCAGAAGTGGAGTGGTACTAAAAGTAGCAATTTGTTGCGGAGTAGCAGACGTACTAGAAGTAGTAGTAGTAGCAGTAGTAGTAGTAGTAGTAGTCGTAGTAGTCGTAGTAGTCGTAGTAGTAGTAGTAGTAGTAGTAGTAGTAGTAGTAGTAGTAAGGAGTGGGAGAAGCAGCAGCAGTCGTAGGAGCAGCGGCAGTGGCAGTAGCAGTAGCAGTACTACTGCTACTACAACTGCCACCACCCGTGCTACGATTAAAACTGGTACTACAAGCACTGCTACTACGACAACAACAACAACTACTACTACTCCTACTCCTACTCCTACTCCTACTCCTACTGGTACTGGTACTGCTACTGCTACTGCTACTGCTACTGCTACTGCTACTGCTACTGCTACTGCTGCTGCTACTGCTGCTGCTGCTGCTGCTGCTACTACTGTACTACTACTACTACTACTACTACTACTACTACTACTACTACTGCTACTACTGCTACTACTACTACCACGACGACGACGATTACTACTACTACTACTACTACTACTACTACTACTACTACTACTACTACTACTACTACTACTACTACTACTACTACTACTTACTAGCACCACCAGACTGCTGCTGCTATTAGCGAAACCGTAGTAATGGTCGGAAGTAGCATATTGCTTTTGCCACACACACACACACACACGTGGAGTGCAGCTGACTCTCGGCCGAGTCGGAAGCTGCGCTGGTGCTTGATTGATTCATTGCTTCGGTTGGTTGGTTCGTTGGTCGGTTTTCCTCATTCGTTTATTCATTCATTCCTTGATGCATTGGTTGATTTATTGTATAGTTGTCGTTTTGTTTGTTTTTCTTGTTTGAGTGTTTGTTTGTGTGTGTCCGCCTGCCTGGCTGCCTGGCTGTTTGCCTGTGCTCGGGAGCTTGTTTGGGCTGAATACCATGAAGTGCAAAGACCTCTTTTTGCCGAGCTGCTGTTCACTCTGCCAGGGTTCGACCGCCGGCCAACATATACAAATTCATATACACAGGTTGGGAACTACCGACGACCCAGTTTTCACATGTGTGAGGACTGTTCCTGTGATTTGCCTCTTGAAGCATATGATTTCGCCGAGGATCTGAAAACTTTCCAAGCTTCCTTAAATTGGTTTCGGGTGATGTGGTGTGGAATGCACTCTCCCTGTATATCATCGGGTACGGCCGCCCCACCAAATGGGTCTCGGATCGCATCAAGCGTCGTTGCTCAGTTGACCCCAGAGTCAGATTGCAAACGGTTTTAATGCAACGCCCTGCGAGCCACTGAATTGGAGGTTCGACTTTCATGTCAACCCTGAAGATTGAACAAGCTATTTCACTAGTAGTTTCGCATGGCCTCTGAGGCTTCAACTCACAGTTGTTCAGACATGGTCGTTGTTTCACGTTGAGTGGCGGGTCCACGCAATGCTGAGGCGGGTTCACAGCAGACATCTGCACAAAGAGTCAAAGCCAAAGTGGTTGTCTGTTTGTTCTGTTTGTATTGTCTGTGTGCTTGATTGTTTGCTTGGTTGTCTTCGTGTTTGTGTTTTGTTTGATTGTTTGTTTGTTTGTTTGTGCTTGCTTGTTTGTTTGCTTGTTTGTGTGTGCGTGTGTGAAAGGGCCGAATACTCGAGCATTTTGGCAAGCACACCACACGGATATACTAACCGTGACTAACCAATTCTGCCAATTCCCTTGACACCTAACGTCAGAACCGATGCAGTTAGTGTTTAGGAATCAGCGGGACAACGACAGCGACGACGATTCCTACCGCTTTGTCTCTCAAGTCTGTTGTAGCCATCTTGGTTGGTTGTGAATGATCTGCGGACAGCTACAAAGGCCAAGGCGCTCTTTGATTGCACCCTATCGGACACAAACCAAAGATGCCTCACCTTGACCCATGAACCGAAAAGGTGTCGAACATTAGCTTCCCGGATTTCGATCTTGATGCCACAGACACTTGGCCGGCACACAAGAATCCAACATAGGTTGGTGCCGAAACTCCGACCGAGCCGCAAAGTTGCGAGCATATACCACTTCGCAGCAACATGAATTTAATGCTCATTCGAGACGAGTTTTGCTTGCTTGATAGTGCAGTATCCTGAAGTCCTGAAAATTAGAGGTTCTTGGTCAGGTTGGCACAAGTGCTTCCAAGCGAGCACAAGAGCCGAGATTTCGAAACCCGAAGCCCTACACCCAGGCCCAACGGTCAAAGAACGAAAACCTCCAGCCAAAGCCCAGGATTTGGGCGGCACATTGACCTGGGAACCTCCCGAAGATCAAAGTCAGATCGAACACTATGCCGCCTGCCTGGATTTGCTCCATGCTCACGGGGCGGTCTGCACGGTCCATGCAGGGGTTTTGCCAAGGGCTGAGGTCGCAACGCCTTGTTTCAGGGATGCGGTCCAGCTGATGCTAGCTTAGCAATTGGAGCTATGGATCTGAGCATTCGCAGCCCTTGGCTGTTAATGCTTCTTTGCCGCCTCCATTCAACCTGTCACGGAGCATGCATTCGCTCATCCCAGTCTCCGTTATTGAAATTCCGGGAAGGTGATCTACTTGGCTTGGTTGACAGACAATGCGTCGGAGGCTTGGCTTCCATAGAATGGGAGCCCTCGCACGGCAACTGCATCGCATGGGATTAGGTTCGTGTTTTCTGTTCTTGTTTCGAAGTTGGAGATGATTTCTGTTGGGGTTTCTTCTCTGTAAGGCGTGTCAACGGGCTCAGGATCCGACACGATGGGCAATGTCACTAGAGAGTTTGGATCCCATGAGAGGGACACTGCAAGCAGTTCTTCTGAGGAGTGTCCTCTGGCCATGTCGTCCGACAGCTATGTTGCCGTGATATCTGGTGTCCCGGCAGACGATGCTGAGAGGGGATTTCCCGTAAGTCTCTTTGAAACTGTGAAAAGCGCCAATCGGAGCTTGAAGAGAAGCTTGGTTTTTCGAGGCTCCATGAGCTTCGTCCTCGCTGGGGCAACGCAGAGTCAGGTGGAGCTGGCAGTAGCGGTGCCCTTGGCGACAAAGCACAAAAAGCTAGAAGTGACACGAATGCCAAAGCCACGTAATGTAGTTTGGGGAAGCTCCCAACAGACAGAAATGGCAAGCATGTCAACTCTCAAATTCCAACTCATACACTCTGATTCACAAGTCCTCCTTCAGTCGGCTGTGTCATACAGCAGTTGTACGGTAGAGCATAGCTGCGATAAGACTCATGTGTCTCTGACACTAATCACTAGACGCACTAGTCTAGGCACATGCCAAGAAGGCGAGGATCAGACTTGGTTTACCGGCTTGCTAAACTAGTTGAAGGGACAGGTGAACCTTGTGAGCGACACTGATCGACCTAATTAATCTGTAGGTGAATACATGGAAGCATGAATGACATCCTTGCGAGCAAAATGGAGTACCGCATGCATGAAGCTACTGATGTCCCAAGTTTCTGTGCATGCAGAAATGGCTTCAAAAAACATCCTTTGCCACAAAAAACTTACTGCACACTGTAGACTCTCAGTCATCAGACGTTGAAAACTGAAGTGCTGAAAGCCAAGACCCTTGATCATGATTTAATCCGAAGAGCGGAAAAACGAGCGTGAGAGCCTCAAGCTTCTGAATCCTTGTACAGGTACAAACCCCGAAGAGCCGACCCCCTCACCCCAGCAAATCCGCATCTAGGCGGCCCTGGCTTCCTCCATGGGGCTGGACCCCGCCACGGTGGACGTCTCCGCCGTGCCGGCACGCCGACTGACGAGGAGGCAAATCTGCACACAGGACTTTGGATGGGGAAGGACGCGGTAAGCGGAGGAAAAGGGTGGAGGCCGCAGAAAGGAATGCAGTTTTCAGTTGCGAGCTGTCAGGTCGCATGATGTTTCTTTCCAGACATGATCCCAACTATGGACAATGCAGTTTAGGCGCAACATGTGTTGGCAGTATTGGTGCCACTGGTGCAGCATAGACCGCGCATGAGGACAATTGCAAGGTGTTATATACTGCATTTTAACTTCCGAACACTGGCTTGCCTGCCAGCCAAATGCTTGCAGAATGTGGCTGATGGTGCAGATGCCCTCGAAGCGATGTACGAGCATGGAATCACAGCATGTTTCGTGTTATTCTGACTTCCGCAATTGGACGTTTGCTTAAACCAGCACTCGTGTTGTCATGGTGGTTACTGGTTGCGTGGTGAGTACGAATCCGATGTCCTTTCCTACTTCTGCATTGCTTGCATGTTGCCAGTGTTGTTCCTGTCTCACGGTTGTATACGGGTTGAGTACTCTGTCTGTGCAAGTGGCGCCAAACAAAAGAGGCCGTATCGGCGACTCGCCCAGTCCTGGACAGTGCAACTGGCCCGCAAGAAGATTCCCCGGAACCCGGACTATAACCTAGTGTTCACGACCATGGTATCAGCTGGACTAGCATGATGTGACTTAACATCCTGACGGCCGCTGGTCACGATACGGCTCAACGCTGCCTTCAAACATCTGAAGCATGTAAGGCCTTGAACCCTGGACCCTCAAGCACCATCGCTACTTCATGGCTTTGCCGCACATAGCCCAGTCTTGGACATCGAAGGCAGTATCAGATCATCACGCCGGTTGGGCAAGACGCTCCTCAGCTGTGCAAGCGGCGATATTTTGTGACTGTCAAAGGGCAAAGGGTACAAGCTAGAGTGCCTCTTTCCATCGCTCTCCCCTCTTTCTGTCTCCTTGTCTTTCTACGGCGCGTCTTTCCTGCCTCTCTCTGTCACTAGCTTGTTTCGTTCCTGGCTGACGCTGTCTCTCTCTCTCTCTCTCCCTCGCTCCCTGTGCGATGCGTGCCAAGGTGAGCATCCGGAATGCCATCGGAGCACTGCAAACCCAGCCCCAGGACTGCTGGAAGCCGCAAGCTGCTTTAGAGCTTCTCGCTCGCTTCAGTAAGAGGGGATCCGGGAGGCATGCATTGTCCCAGCAGGATTTCGCCCCAGCACTTGCCGTGGAACTTCTTAGCCTTGGAGTACAAGGCACGGCATGTGACACGCACTTGTTTACAGGGGTGAGAGAGGAAGTGATACAGCGAGAGTTCAGCAATGGTAAAATGGATGACTTCAACTTATGAGCGATGGGGGAATCCAAGTCACACGACTGCAGTCAAGCAATAGATTCATTTTCTCACCACCCAGCACCAGACTGGCTATGTACCCCTACAACTCGTGGGTGAGTCCTATCTTCGCACCGGCTTCTCGTTCTCGGCTTCGCGGGTTCTTGGCTTTCCACGCATATCTCAGCGTCTTGGCTACCGCGGCTTCTTGCCTGTCTGGCTTCCTTGCTTCTCGGTTCTTTGCTTCGACGACTGCCACTTCTGCTCTTACTCCTACTCCTACTTCTGCAACTACTACGACTACCTCTTCGACTACTACTACTACTACTACTACTACTCCTGCTGCTGCTGCTGCTGCTGCTGCTGCTACTACCACTCCTACTACTCCTACCACTACCACTACCACTACCACTACCACTACCACTACGACGACGACTACGACTACGACGACGACGACGACGACGACTACTACTACTACTACTCCTACTCCTACTCCTACTGCTACTGCTACTGCTACTACTACTACTACTACTACTACTACTACTACTACTACTACTCCTACTCCTACTCCTCCTACTCCTACTACTCTACTCCTCTCCTACTCCTACTCCTACTCCTACTCCTACTACTCCTGCTGCTGCTGCTACTGCTGCTGCCACTAGCGCTACCGCTACCACTAGCGCTGCCCCTACGACAACGACAACAACAACAACAACTACTACTACTACTACCCCTGCTGCTGCTGCTGCTGCTGCTGCTGCTCTCACTACCGCTATCACTACCACTACCACTGCCACCAATGCTATTGCTACGACGACGACTACTACTAGTACTAGTACTAGCAGTAGTAGGAGGAGTAGTAGTAGTAGTACTACTACTACAACTGCTGCTGCTGCTGCTGCTACTACTACTACTACTACTACTACTACTACTACTACTAGTACTAGAAGTACTATTACTAGTGCTACTAGTACTACTACTAGTACTACTACTAGTACTACTACTAGTACTACTACTAGTACTACTACTAGTACTACTACTACTACTACTACTACTACTACTACTACTACTACTACTGCTACTACTACTACTACGACGACTACTACGACTACCACCATTTTTCATTCCAATCGCAACCGGTTGCTCAGCTTGGCGTGTCAGGCTAATGGGAGTGCATTGCACCGGTGCCTCTAGCGCACTATGACCATAAGGTCGAGTTCTGCAATGAATAGCTGCGAACTCGAGGCCTACTCAGTGCATTCGCAAGACCCGGCGTTCTCGCTCTTACTGACTAGGTATGCGAACGGTGGATACCACATGTACAAATCAAAGTCAGAAGTGCTCAGACTGTCAAAGGCATCACGGAGCACAAACGACGCGAGTGCATCGCGTGCTTACACGGCTGGTTAGCAGAAGCATGAGTGCAATGTCCAAAAATGGCACATTAGGCATCAGACAGTACGGGCCGTCAATGGCGCCACTAGGCTCACTCCAGAGATTTCAGCACCCAAGGGAGGTCTGGATGACGAGCATCGCCGGAACACAGCTTTCTCGCACGTACCAGCTGTGACCTGGAGGGACGCACGTGTCAAAATCCAAACCACATCTCGAAGCATACGTGGGGCCGGGACCCAGTGTGGGCCATCCCACCCAGGATGGGGTAGGTTGCCGCCGCCAGCTTTCGGTCAGCATTCGGGACAAGGTAGCGATGATCTGCAGCTAAACACTTCATCGGATATCTGAAGCAAACGATGCAACAAGCTTTGACAGTTGGCAACAAAAGGCGTGAGTAGGACCTGGTTACCTGTAAATGACTGAATCTCCGCTTGCTTCGGCACGCACATGCTGTGAAACAGCGTGGACGAATGCGCTGCGTGCCCCAGCTCCAGCGGAAAGAGCTGGCACCCTCACACCATGAGTTCTGGTAAACGGATGAGCAGTAGGGAAGGTTTTCAGCCAGGAACTCACCCCGGACTTGGGACCGGGCCGGCACTGCGAATGACTGGCTTTGCTTGGATGTACTGAGCCCATGGGTTGGGTCTCGTCACGGTGGGGGGTACGTACCCACGGACCCGGAGCCCGTACTCACAGCACCGGAGCCTGGCCTGCTGGCACCTGCACACCGGGAGCCTGGCCTGTGGGCACCTGCATGGCTTGGTTCTACCCAAGTCACCAACAGTGCACACAAGAGTAGAAGCAAGATACCCGTGAAGACTAAGTAACGAGGATCTGCATGCCATGGCATCTACGCAAAGCTAGTCAGGCAAGAGCCGGGGTGCTTACTACTAGTACTACCAGTAGTACTAGTACTACTACCACTACCCCTAATACTACTACTACTACTACTACTACCACTAGTGCTAGTACTACTACTACTACTACTACTACTAGTACTACTACTACTACTACTACTACTACTACTACTACTACTACTATAGTAATAACAGTAAGCACGACAAGCGACTGCAGTAGCTACTCAATACTAACGGCAGCCAACCAACTACTACTATGCCGCATTGCAAATAGTTTGCATGGGCTACGTTCTGCTCTCGAAACTCGGGGAAAGCGACGGGTGGCTATGACCGCCTGGATGGTGTCGTTTGTTAGTCTCTTAGTCTCCTGGTGGTCTTGATGTGTCATGGTGGTCTCTTGGTGGTCTTGCTGATCTCCTGGTGGTCTGCTGGTGGTCTTTTTTTCTGGTGATCTCTTGGTGGGCGCTTTGGTTTTTTTTTTGGTGTTCTCGTCCTGGTCGCTGTGCTCGTCGTGGGTGGTCTTCTGTTGCTGTCCTCTGGATGGTCTCCTGATGGTTCTTGGTGGTCTGCCGGTGGGGTCTTAGTGGTCTCCTTGGCGTTACTGCTGACCCCCTGGACCCTCCAAGCCCGTGCTTTCCAGTACCGATGTAGTCACGGAACGTTCCTGGAGTGTCGGGCCTCCAAACAGACAGCTTAAGTACAAATGCAGCAATGTACTTGAATATAGTACGCGGGCTGCCTCCCAATGGCTCCTGGAGCCCTGGACCCTCCTGACTCGTCCACCAAATTGTTATTTTCGACTCTATTATAAACTGGAGTGTTCGAGTACGTGACAAGATACCCGCTCCTGAGCTCATGGGCTTCCAATAATGCAGTACAGGTGCGCAGGTTATCTTCAGAAAGCAGGGTGAATGCGGCCAAACAACGACCTGTGCTGTTTGTGTTTACTGCTTGCTGCTTGCTGGTTGTTGTTTGCAGCTCGTTGCTTGCTACTCGCGGCTTGACGTTTACTTGTTGCAGTTTGCTGCTGGCTGTTTGGTTTTGGTGGTTTTGTTGTTGTTACTCATTGGTGGTGCTGGTGCTGGTGCTTGACGTTCGCTGCTGTTGGTCGTGTTTTTGGTTTTTGTGGCTGTGGCTATGGCCGTGACTGCGGTTGTTGTCGTTGTTGCTATGGTTACTGTTGCTGCTGTTGCTGTTGCTGCAGTTGTCGTCGTTGTTACTGCTGTTGCTGTTGCTCTTGTTGTTGTTGTCGTCGTCGTCGCTGACGTTGAGACGTTGACGTTGAGACGTGACGTTGACGTTGTCGTTGTTGTTTGTTTCTATGTTGTTTGTGTGTTGGGTGTGTCGTCGTTGGTAGTTGTTGCTGTTATTGGTGTTGTTTGTTGTGTTCTTGGTTTTTGGCTGCTGGCGATTATGTTGCGGTGCTGGTGCTGGTGCTGTTGTCGGTGTTGTTGGTTGTTGTTGTCGCTGTTGTTATTGTTATTGTTATTGTTATTGTTGTTGTTCTCGTTATGGTTGTGGTTGTGGTTGTTGTTGTTGTTGTTCTTGGTCTTAGTCTTGTTCCTCTGGCCTTGGCTCTTGCTGTTGTTGTTCTTGTTATTGTTGTTGTGGTTGTTGCTGTTATGATGTTTGTCTTTGTCTTGATCGTTGTCTCGCAACGACATCGTTGTCGTTGTGGTTGTTGTGGGTGCTGGTGCTGGTGCTGCTGCTGCTGCTGCTGCTGGTGGTGGTGCTGCTGTTGGTGTTGGTGGTTGTGTTGTTGTTGTTGTTGGTGGTGGTGGTGCTGCTGTCGTGGTTGTTGTTGCTGTTGTTGTTGTTGTTGTCGTTGTTGTTGTTGCTGTAGGTAGTTAGTTTCAGTTAGTTAGTTAGTTAGCTAGCTAGCTAGCTAGTTAGTTAGTTAGTTAGTACAGTAAGTTAGTACAGTAAGTTAGGTATTTTAGTTAGGTGAGGTATTTAGTTAGATAAAAAGACAGTTAGTTAGCTATTAATGTTCTTTGTTGTTTGGTCTTCATGTTGTTGGTGTTGTCGGTGGTGGTTTGGTTGCTGTGGGGGGGGGGGGGGGGGGGGGGGGGGTGTTGGTATCGGTGTTGGTGTTGTGGTCTTCTGTTTGCATCTGTTTGCCGTTTGCTACTTCCTTGTTGTTGGTTTGCTGTCTTCTGCTTGCTACTTGTTGTCGTTGTTGTTGTCGTTGTCTGTGATGTTGTTGTTGTGGTGGTCGTTGGTTGGTTGTTTGTTTCTATTTTGTTTGTGTGTTGGTTGTGCCTTCGTTGGTAGTTGTTGCTGTTATTGGTGTTGTTTGTTGAGTTCTTGGTTTTTGGTTGCTGGCGATGGTGTTGCGGTGCTGGTGCTGGTGGTGCTGTTGTCGGTGTTGTTGGCTGTTGTTGTCGCTGTTGTTATTGTTATTGTTATTGTTGTTGTTCTCGTTCTGGTTGTTGTTGTTGTTGCGGTGGTTGTTGTTGTTGTCCAGTTTGATGTTTGCTATTTGCCGTTGGACGGTTGCTGTTCACTCTTTGCTGCTTGCTGCTTGGCGGCGTTGTTGGTTGTTGCTGTTGTTATTATTTAGTGTTGTTGCGGTTGCGGTTGCGTTTACGGTTGCTGTTGCTGTTGCTGTTGTTGTTGTTGTTGTTGTTGCTAGTGTTGTCTCTTTCCGATGTTTGCTGTTTGCTAGTTTCTGTTTAGGAGGGGTTGTTGTGTACTGTCTGCTGTTTGCTGCTCGCCGTTTGTTGTCGTTGTCGTTAATCTCATTCTCGTTGGTGTTCTCGTCGTCGTGGTGGTGGGGGTGGTTGTTGTTGTTGTCCTAGTCGTCGGCGTTGTGTTTTTGTCGTTGTTTTCGTCGTGGTTGTTGTCGTTGTTGCGGTTGTCGTTGCTGGTTCGGGAAGAAGTTGAAGCAGCCCATCGCGAGGCGGTGAATCAGTAGGTTGATGGCCAAAATTTTGGCAATACCGATACTGGTTGCGGCAGGGCACCAAAAAAGGTATGAGGCCCCATTTCAAATCCGGCACCAAAGCTGAGAAAGTCCTAGACAGACCCTTTCGAGACCTCCCTGCCGAAGAGAGACCCAAGCCATCTGGGGGGACCAGGAGGAGCCCAGGTGTGTGGGCCCGGAGTTGAAGAAAGCTGCTGCCCTGCATCCCCTCGCACCACACGGGGGCGGGGGGGGTGGCGGGAGCGGACACTTTGCGCGGATTTTCGGGGAGAGGGGTTGGAGGCCAGACCTTCACAGAATTTTGGGTGGTTCCGCAGGGAGAGAGTCTCAAAAGCGCTTGTGCCCAACACCACAGCATGCGTGGGAAGGAGAGTTGAGAGTTTGGGCAGACACTAAATCTACACACCGAAGTCTCGGCTGAGACTATCACTATGTTAACATGTCTTCTACAAGTGCTATAACAATAAGAACGGTTGCCCAGTACAGTACTCTTTGCGGCCAGTCAATAAGTTGTGAGTCTCGTAGCAACTCCGGGCGCAGAACCAGTACTCAATTGCTACATGACTCCAAGCCTTCGTGAAGGATCGGATGTGGCCAGCTTGACGGTGCAAAGCTTCACGTCACCTACGGCGTTTCAGCAGAATTGATTCGGGTTGGTTGCATTGCTAAGCTGCTAGCTCTAGTGGCTTGGGGTTCCAGGTGGTGCTTCTTGAATGGTAAGTCAAAGTTTAGAACGGCTGCAAGAGCAGAAGAGTTGTGCCCTTAGATGTTGATTGACTAAGTGACTAAGTCCAGGAGTTTCTTGGCATGCGAGCGAGCAGGGGTTGTAGCCTATGCTACTGTACTGCTGCATATTCATGTGGGTGGTTGTCAAAATTATGGTCCCTTTTTGGATCCCATATATGGTACGGCACCTAATATTTAGGGCACCCAAAAAGGGAACATAATCTTGACAACCACCCATGTAAGCTGACCGAAACTTGGAAGCAGTCGGTATCATATTCAAGTTGTAGGTGCGCATAGACATGTTCGAAACCTGCAACAGTCGTTTTGGCTACATCGTGGCTTTCGCTGCACGGCGGCCACATCCTACAGATGCAGCTGACAGTCGTGTCAGTCAGCAGGCTTGAAAGAAAGCTTAACTGCCTGTCTGTTGGCCACAGAATGATTGCGGACTGCAGGTTGAGTGCGAGTGCCTGACTTTCGAACCCATGATGTCTCAAGGTGGCCTACATGCTCCCTAGTCTTGTCACGCCCGTGGTCATCTCGGAAATTAATGTCACGGAGACGGATTTCGCGAATGTCAGCAACGACCGGGCCTCAGATTGTCTGCTAGTCCCACAGTCTTTCGAGAAAAGTACTTTGATTTCAGAAGCGCGGATCAACACTACAACGCAGGAACTTGGCACGGGTTCCTGAAACGAGAGTAAACAGCACTGAAAACGGAATGGAGGACTTAATTATCTCATCTTCATAACTGTCATCCTCTGTTCCACTTCTTGCCGGCGAATAAACTGTCGCTAGCTTGAAGATTCTTGCAGTCATTTATCGTGTCACCGGATTGGGATTGAGGACATTGGGCCGCATTCATGAAAGCATCTCGCAGGCCTCCTTCCGACATCTCGAAACTTGAAGCCTCAATGACAGCATCTGCCCACGAACCAGTAGCTGGTCAAGTTGATAAGAGGAATTCATAGATCGCAAATCATGCCATCATGCGGAGCAGATCCCCCCCCCCCACAGCGGTGCTCTTGAGGACACCGCGATGACTTCAGCGCCGACAACGCATACATTGACTGTCACAAGATCCTCAACGACCTGGGCTGCTGGCGAAGAGGACTCAACGAACAGTAGCCGAGACGATGCCACAGTGCGTCCTCTCCCTTCTACGACCACGACTTCGGCTGACGACAGCGACGAGGAGGAAGACAGTGACAATACAACACGATCGACAACCGCCACCGAAGAGGCGAGAGAATTCGCCTTGGATTTTGCATGCCGTCTCCTCGCTGCCGTCACGTCAAATCCACCCCGGTGGTTAGGCCAAGGTTCAGGGTCCAGGTTGCCCGCGGAAGCCCAAGGACATGCCACAATATACCCATGTGCGCAGCTTGCTCTATGTCAGGAGGAATCAACCACAGCAGCACGTGCAACCTCGCGAACCGTTTCGACCACTTCAACGAAGTCGTTCTCCACCAGTGAATCGACAGACGACAGCGGCTAGATTTCTGAATATTCGTTCCTTCATGTGCAGAAGCGGCTCTTCGATACCACGATGTGGAACCGTGGGACCTAGGTGACAGTGATGATAGCGATGGTGCAAACCAGACATCTTCCGAGGACCCAATGCAACAAAAAGAACGACCTTAGCACGCTTAGGATGCAGTGATACACCAGTGATCGATGCAGGGCCTTTGCTCTTCGCAACGCATGTCACCACATGTGTAGAAGGCGGTCGATGGCAGGAGTATACAGTCTCAACGACTTCGTCAACCACCTGGGACGAGGCCGACACGGATCCTGAAACAGCCACTAAGCTACACCGAGGTCACAGGCAGGTGCACGGCAGTTTCTCGCCATGGGACGCATCCGGAAAGCCCCCGGAAAGCCCGAAACCTCTGCAGCTGGAAAGACCTAGCCCCTGTGCCGAGTTCATCTCCCCCAACGTCTCCATAAAGATATTTTGCCACAAGCTCTTCATGCGTGGGAGAAGCTGCGAACACATAAGCACCAAACTCTCGGTATCGCGACATCTCACGAAGCTACCCAATGTGTTTGCATCCGAGCCAAGCATCAGGGTGTAGCCAGCTCAAGCCAAACACCTGTTTTCAGTTCAAGTTCAATGCAACGGAACATCTGTCAGGAGTTCTTTTGGCATCGAGCTTGAACTCAAACCAGTTGTGCGGTTTGGGCTTCAAGAGATCCACTCAGGGCGGCAACTGGAGCTGGTGGAACGAAACTGCGAGAGAACTGCGAAGGCTGTCCTCAGCACCTCTGTGGCTTGGCATCGCAAGGAGTTTCTGGTTATGATTCGCGACTCCTTTCAGGAGTGTTACACCGCGTGGTACGTTGCACCACCACCCCACCATTACCACTACCACTACCACCACCAGTACCACCAAGACGACTACAACTAACACTACTGAGAATATTACGACTAACAATAACAGCAATATCAATGGTACTGCAACGACGACAGCTCCGGTTCAGAAGCAGTTAATTGTTCGTGAGGGGGGGCTCGAATTCTTATGTTTTAAGCGCACCTTGATTTAGTATGATCGTTTCGGGATTTGAGGGTAATGTCTTGACCCAAAGTTCTTAATTTGAAACGGCAGCAAATAAAACACAACTTCAAGAACTGAGAGCACAGGAGGGTTCAAGCCCGCAGCATCTTCCATTCCAGCTCATATGCCTATCCACTCGGGCATGGCATCCTTCAGACTTCTTACACGACATCATATCAATCCCATTTTTTACCCAGCTTGTAATCAGCCCTGACCAGAACCCCTCAAAAAAAGAAATCGAGCCCCTCAGTTTCTTATTTTGGTGGCTTTTTTCGCTCTGTGGCAAAGCTTAATTTAAACCCTTATTAAGCCCTTACAAAGAAAGCCTCTAGAGCCCTCCAGAGCTGTTATCAAGGCCTTATTAGGCAAGCCCAGAACCCAACGAAATAAGAAATCGAGCCGCTGGTTTTCTGCAATTCAAGAAAACGAGCACTTCAATTTCTTATGTTGGTGATTGTTTGGCTATATGGCAAAACTTAAATGTAAGCCCTGACAAAGCCTCGAGAGCCTTCCAAAGCTAATGAGGCCTGAAATTAAGCTTTGTCGTGCCATTTAGGAAAAAACTACCAAGATAAGAAAGTGAGGGGCTCGATTTCTTAACTTTAAGAAATTGAGGGGCTCGATTTCTTATTTTGGTGGGTTCTGGTACGTAAGGGCTGAATACAAGCTGGGATTGATATGATGCGTTGATATAGTCTGAAGGATGCCATGCCCGAGTGGATAAGCACATGAGCTGGAATGGAGACTGCTGTAGGCTCGAAACCTCCTGTGCTCTCAGTTCTTGGTTTCCTTTGTAAGGGTTTGGCGCCGAGCTTTAGGAATACGAAATCTACTCCCTTAGGTTCTTGGTTTCCTTTGTTTGCGAGCAACACCAGCGAAGACAAAATGAGAAGAGCAAAGTAAGAAATCGGCACGCGCGGAGTCCAGGGTACCCTGAATTGTTTATCTTGAATGCGCGCATTTTATGCACTTTTTTTGTCGCACGGCTGTCCGAGGGGCTCAATTCCCTAAACCAATGATTTCTTAAGCAGTGCTGTTGCTGTACTAATAGTGCTCTTGCTGCTACTGCTCCTGCTCATGCGGCGACCCTTTTTGATAAAGCGGGCCTAGTAAATGCATTTGTTTTTTCCTTATTCGAGCCGGTACCAACAAAACTGGCTGCCTAATTAATGCTGTTTTTTGGTAGTGTATTTTTTCGTGGGCTCCTGTCTGCTGGTGGTCATTCTTACGGCATCCACGACCCTAAACCCCCACTCCAAGCCCTAAAAACCTGGCGCTGAAGCCCGAAGCCTTCCCTAAACTCGAAACCCCGCTTAAACCGAAACCCTCACCATACTGTACTACTACTGTACTATTACGCTACCACTGTACTACTCCTGTTTTACTACTGTGCTACTACCGTACTATTACGCTACTACTGTACCACTACTGTACACTACCAGGGGTCAGACTTTGTCGATTGGGGAGGGGAGTGTAGGCTGGAAGGAAAAGACTTCAAAATGAAAGGGTTTTAGTCTTCCTAGTTAGTTTGGAGTGATCGGGGCTTGGTTTCGATCCTTTGCTCATCCCAAACCCCGCTAAACAGTTCTAGGTACCCCTGAACCCTCGTATTGTATTACTACTGTACTACCACTGTACTACTGTACAGCACCAGGCCTCAGACTTGGTCGATTGTGGAGGGGAGTGTAGGCTAGAATGAAAAGTCCTCCAAGTGATCGGGGAGGACCAGGCTTGGTTTCGAGCTGTTGGTGATCCCGATCCCGACCCGGGCATCCGCGGAGAACCTTAGACCCCCTCCCCAGGCCCTCCACAAACCTCCCGACCCCTCAATTCCCTTCTAACTTAATCAAAGCCACCAGACCCTGGTCTGGGCGGACACCACACTATTCAAGCCAAAAGTTTTGGCCGGGGGGGAGGGGGGAGGGGGGGGCCCCCTAGTAAACGGGCCGCCACATTACCACCGCTACTGCTTTCTTCTTGGTAGGAGCGACCAGAGCAGTGGCACAGCGGCAGCAAGGTCAAAGCGATTGATGGGTACAAAGACGGCGTAGGTGTTGCGCTATTAGTCTTTTTTCTACAAGTATGAAGTATTGATCAAGTCGCGGCCAGAAGGAAAGAAACATTGGTGTAGTTTGCTTCAACCCAACCCCTCTCATTGTGGGCAACAGTGTGGGCAACCGGACGATCAGGTTCGACCCTTTTGCCGCCGTGGGCAAGGTCAATTTCACCGGCCTGGTGATGTGCTACAGGAGAGTTTGTAACAGTGCAAGCCATCGCCAACTCTGCTATAATACGCAGTGCCGGTTGAAACACTGTTCTGAACATGAAGCGGAGCTTCAAGTGCTCTTCTTGTCATCACGTGTGAGGTGGAAGGGCTTCGGTTCCGGTCCAGCAGGTTTAGGCCCGGTAGCCTTGGTCACGTTGGTGGCCAGGACACTCTTTGGAAATGCATCGAATGGAACCTACAATTTCACTGTGCCACCGGACACTGCATTGGAGAGGTCGCTCGTTTGCACCGGAACGACGCCACATGAATCTGGCCCCACCTCATCCCAGAGAGCGACACATCAACCCAGGTACACTCACTTCCTTGTGTACAGCTCATCGCCTCTCGCGGAGCAGACCACTCCGGTGACCCAGATATGTTTGTGCTCCTCTTTGGGGTTCGAAGCTGTGTAGGTGGAGCGGAAAGAAATTTCCTGAGTTCTAGTCAAGTCCAGCCTGATGGCTGAAAGAGAGCATGCGCTGTGTCAAAGATTTCGAGCTGTGGGATTCTGGCTGCTTCGGGGATGGGTGCTTTCGAGTTCATCAACGTAGCTAGACCCAAGCTTGAGCGTCAAGCACAATCCCTGAAAGCATTGATTGGAAGGAGATACACTTGATCTATGACATGGATGCCAGTGTCAGCAACATTACCTACCAGGGCAAGGCCGGCAGAATTGACAACGAAGCGTTCGTCAGCTTTCGGCGGGACAGAATTGACAACTGCTTCAGGATGTCACATATTCTCACGTCGCGTCACATAATGTGAATATGCATAAATGCATAAAGTCAACTCATTCAACCTACGTACAGACAAAATTTGCGGTTATGTTGTTCACAGATTTCACATTATCTTAAGGTTCGACTTTCAGGCGTGTCAACAAGTTGAGTTAGTCTCAGCTCTTGGCCCCACACGGACAAAGCTACAACCCGAACGGCTTGCATGGAAACGCGTATATATCATGTGTGTGTGCGCGGGTGTGTGTGTGTGTGTGTGTCTCTGTCTGTGTCTGTGTCTCTGTCTCTGTCTCTGTCTGTGTCTATGTGTCTATGTGTCTATGTGTCTATGTGTGTGTGTGTGTTGTGTTTGTGTGTGTGTGTGTCTGTCTGTGTGTCTGTGTCTGTGTGTGTGTCTGTGTGTCTGTGTGTCTGTGTGTCTGTGTGTCTGTGTGTCTGTGTGTCTGTGTGTCTGCGTGTCTGTGTGTCTGCGTGTCTGCGTGTCTGCGTGTCTGCGTGTCTGCGTGTCTGCGTGTCTGGGTGTCTGTGTGTCTGTGTGTCTGTGTGTCTGTGTGTCTGTGTGTCTGTGTGTCTGTGTGTCTGCATGTCTGCGTGTCTGCGTGTCTGGGTGTCTGTGTGTCTGTGTGTCTGTGTGTCTGTGTGTCTGTGTGTCTGTGTGTCTGTGTGTCTGTGTGTCTGTGTGTCTGTGTGTCTGTGTGTCTGTGTGTCTGTGTGTCTGTGTGTGTATGTGGGTCTCTGTCTGTGTTTGTGTGTGTGTGTGTGTACGAGTGCGTGTGTGCAAGTGTGGATCATCCAGGTGGTTACCGTAATCCGTTCCGCCTGCGGCAGGACTTGGACTCTCTGGAGCTCGGCGGTCAGATTGCGTGGGTCGAGCCGGAGCTCATGGAAAGGGTGCAAGGCACTATAGTAACTGGTAAGGGATGCCAGGAGCCTCTCTCCAATACACGATCTCAACGCCGCTGTATGGCTGTAAGTCTGTTGTATGACCATTCGGAGCTGCTTAACCTTGCTGGGATGACATGGGCTTCTTGGAGATTCTAGGCGGTTGGGGAGGAAGGATTGGAAGACGTTCTCGCTTGTACCCTGACCTGATCGTCAGTCTGGTTTTTGTATAAAGACGGATGGTCGGCAAGGATGTCAAGGGCCGTGCATGAAGGGATTTCCAGGCCTGGTGGAGATCGAGGGTTCGGAGTTTCGCCTGACCGAATATGCTGTCGTTACTTTCTCATGGGCTTCTTCAGTACTTCTCCCTTGCCTTCATCACACAGTTGCAAGAACTCCGACCACCAACTTCAACATTCAGTCTTGGGAGGCTACATGATCTACTTGGCCATCCTCTCCGATGGCACAGGCAAGTCCCAGGCCAGACGCCCGAGTTGGTAAAATGAGTCGTGAGTAGGGCAAGGTGTAATCTCCTGCTCATGCGTTCAGACAGTTTGGTTGGATGTGCCCCCAAAAATCTGCCTCCCTTCGTAAATAGGAGGTTTGTTCGAGACCTGGACCTGTGGCAAGGTTGGAGGCGAAGTTCCTGCGGGCACTCACGACACTGCACTCTTCCCAGCTGCTCGTCAGCAGCTGCAGCAAACTGCGAGTGCAAAGCCTTGGACCATAGAAAGTTTTGTAAGCGGTGTTCCCGAGCTCACAAGTGGATTTGATTCAAAGCCTCGCCCTGCAATGCAGGAACAGCCCAGAGGCGCCTTCGACTTCTTCACGGTGCCTCGGCACGGAGTCTTGAGCCACGAGCTTTTGCTTGCTATTCTTGGAGTGACGAGAACAACGGTTACAGCTTGCTCATCGCAATTCACCTGCCAACATCGTCTCGGTGACCTCAGATGGGGTTGCTGTGGCTGTAGGAGGATGTGCAATACGTGTTTTTTGCTGACCGAGGTGTACACAAGGCCATCAGCGGCTTTGGGTGGGCGGCATTCCATGTTCGGGTTGACAGACCGTGATACCCAAGCCCAGAGTCCTGCAACTCGAGCAGCTCTTCGACGAGCTTCCAAGCAGTCTTGTCTAGAGGCTACAGTAATTGCAGTATCTCAATGGTTGTGGGCACAAGCAGTGTGTGCTTGCCTCGCTGCTTCTGGAAGGTCCAGTCTCGTGGAACAGACCACGCCGGTGTTCCTGGCAATAGAGGTGACTCTTGCTTCTCGTGCACATGTGCATTGTGCGTCTGAACCAAACAATCAGTCAAGCAATCGGTCAATCAGCCAATCAATCAGGAATCAACTATCCCACTATCTCACGATGTGACAACTTGTGTGTGTGTGTGTGACATTGTATGTGTGAACTAGTAGCTCGTACCGGTGTACACGGACTTAGACTTCAGTTTTCTGTCCGCGTATCGCTAATGACCAACATGACACACCGTGAGGTGGTTTGGTGTTTAGTGATTCGTGCAAGTACTCCTTAGACTACCGCCAGCTTGTCTCGCTGTTGACGTAACAAGTGACGCAGGATGAAGTTTCCTATGCGCGCAACGTGAGCTTTGTCGACGACGACTTGGACGAGAATGAGCTAGGTCTCTCAGTGAGCAATATGATTTCTTCACGGTCTCCCAACCGACGCAGGAAAATACCTCTCATCCCCGTAGCTTGTGCTGTTGGCTCTTTGAGCAATCGAAGCGGATGCTGACACTTATGTTAGCAGGTGGTTGGCTGCAGTGGCGCATTCCGGAGGATGCCAGCGAGGAATCCCGGCGAGCATTCATCGATTGAAAACATTTTGCAGGAAAGTCTTGGAGACAAGACTGCGGATTCTTTGCACGCCGTGGCATGATGCTGCTGGCCAGGAAACCACAGATAAACTTCAGCTTTCCCTTTTGGCACTCCACACACCGCCTAAGGGCCTAAGCGTAGCTGTGAAAGTTCCGCTATGTTCCCTTTATCCCAGACGGCCTTGCGGCCGCAGGGCTGTAGCAGCTGAAACTTCGCGGGCTTCGGAGCTTGGGGCCCAAAAGAGGTTTGTATCAAAATGCTTTATCTGGAGCCCGGAGCCGAACGAGCAATGATGGTACGCGATCATATCCCTCTTCTTTGTCGAGTGAATCTGTTGTGAGCATCGGGATACCAACAATAAGATGACAACGGCATTTAGAAGATAAGCAGTTGCATAGTATTAGCAGCATCGGCAAAACAATTGCAACTCACGGTAAGTCCATGATCGGGTTCATGTCGCCTTCACGAGGTTCATCATCACATGAACCATCAGCTGCAGCTACAACATCGAAGGAGATTTAACGATGCAGACTGGTTCGAATCATGCGAGATCAAAGCTTTCCCTGCAACAACATGGTCTTTGTGGTTTTTTGGTTAGCTAGGGAGCTAGCGGTGCTGAGCCTCGAGCACATGCGCTTGCAAGGTCACGCACTACATTGTCTACCTGGCTGAGAACCTGTGCTCCGGAGTAGCATCCGTTTCTTTATTTCCCAGTACAACCCGGAAGCCCAGCAGTGTCACTTGGTCGCTTTGAGCCGAGATTTCGCGTGTGCAGGAACGAAGCTGGCGACAACCGAAGCCTACTGGGAAACGTGACGGCAGCTTGAACAGATTATGTTCTTGCCGAGACGACTCTCAATGCTGTTGTTTTGACAGCTGTCTTGGCCTGCGATGTCTGATGTTTGCTCGATCGTTTGCCATCTCCTCACACCGTGCGGCACTTGTTGACCCGTCTTTCACGGCAACGGCATCCAAACGGAGCCGAAAGCGCGAATGAGGCCACGTGCGTCGGATATCACCGAGCATGCGATGAATGGTTTCCCCAGAAGGTTATACCACGAGAACCTGGTGGTTTGTCCTAACCTGCTCGAGGCAGAAGAGTTGCAAGACAATCTAGTGCCATCGGGATTTAGGGGTGTGAGGCGCAGCCGCGGGAGAGTGCTGCGGAAGGCACCCACCGAAAGGCCCACATCCAAAATGGGCAAGTTTAGTTTAGCCTTTCCGTCAGCACGAAGATGCGGGTCCAGTTGCCTCCGAATCGACGATTGGGATGAAATGTTTCTAGATCTTTATCAACGCCTGCACTCAAAATCCATCTACTGTTGATGGTTGCCGCTGGCATCTTCGTACTGTGATTACGGATTCTTTGTTTCTTTGTCGCCGCCTCTCGTTTTCTTACAACGGTGTTTGCAAGGCGACTGGCTTTCCGGTTAATTAGTTTACAGTAGAATGCTTCATAGGCCATATGACACTTCGCTTTGAACACGTAGTGAATTGAACTTTGAAGGCTTGAATTTCAGCACTGTGCTGAGAGGTCGGAACGCATGAGTTCCACGTCCCGGCGGACACCGCCTTGGAGTCATTCAGGCTGCTCGTCTTTTAGTTTAGGTCCGGTCGGAGTCCAGACCTTACGCCTGTGGTAGGTTCAGCACTCAGCTGCATGGCTGCTTCTGCCGTTTTCTACCTGTTTGTGTCAAGTGGTGAGTTCGACAACCTTGATACGAGGCAAGCTATCACCCAATAATCGACCCAATGTTCCTGGAGCGAAGTCGTGCTTGTTTTTTATCGAGCGGAAGCTCTGCTTCAGCAGTGCCCCTGGCACCACTGACAGCCTCCAGAAAGGTGCTGCGCTTTTGGTTGAGAACACTGGGACGTAACGATGTATAGTGTGCAAATTCCCTCCTCGAAGTCCACGGTTGCCACCATTGATTGCCTCAATCTACACTAGCCGCAGCCAGGTTCCTAACAGTCTTCGCGCGCTCCAGCTTGGCCGAGCAGACGACTCCGCGCTATGCCCGCGGCCTGAAGAGACTGAGGTGGCGCAGACAGCACACGCATGCATGCCGAACGGAGCAGCTTGAGGTCGAAATCATCGACACGGTGTCTAGCGTCTCCAACATTGGATTCACTGACAAGGCCTCTCGTCTTTCACATCGCTCCTTGGAGCCTTGCAGGCGCCGTGCTGTCCGTCAGGATCTCGATTGGGATGAGCTGGGCGGCTACGTGGACTGGCAGGCTCCTGCGAGCCACAGCCAAGTCCTCTTCTACGAGTCTCTTTGTCGCACTGGGACCCAAAGTCTCTCCGATAAACTCACCTTTTGAGTCCCTGGTCCTCAGAGATAATCCGAACAGGCTGTACTTGGCGGAGAGCTCCATGGGCAAGAGCCGTCTGAACTATCCCAGCGGGAGCATTCCGGTCGGGACCACAGAGGTGCTGTGGCCCGCGGAGACGCCCAAAGAGACTTGGCAGGATTTGCACGTGCCGGATACCGACAACGAATGAAGAGCTGTACAGTGAGAAGCCAATGGCAACTCTTGTTTTGTAAGGCAGCCTTCACGCACTTCGTCGTCTACACGAAGTCCTGGCTTGCGGAACAGACTACGCCAGTAGCCCTGGAATTTGAGGACAAGGCAGGGACGAGTGTCGGGTGACTGCAAGGAAGTTTCGCGTGCAGCAAGTATCTCCTCAGCGACCTTTGATGGTGTGGTGCAGGGTCGAGGGTCAGCGAATTCGGGCAGGTGTCGCTGGTCCGTGACATCTCCTTTCCAGACTTTGATCTGGATCTGGAGGATGTGTGCTGTTGCGAGATCCCCACATAAAACCTTTTCGGGGGCCTCAAGTGGCAACCCGGATAGCAGCTAAGCACCTTTTTCTAGCTTTGGAATTTGCAGGACATTGGAGGGACCATCTCCTGGGAAGCACCGAACGACACCAGCCAGGTGCGAATGCCCACTGTGGCAGCAATGGCAGTAGCAGAAGCACATGGTACCGGCATGAGTCGTCGCATTGTGACAGAATGGCTTTTGTTCATGTGCCATGCTTGTCTGGAGACTAGGCCTGCGTCACAGCTCTCTCTCTCTCTCTCCAGCACCGGACGCACAACATGCCCGACATCTGGATCACACGCGGTGTCACGAG
This sequence comes from Symbiodinium sp. CCMP2592, assembly GCA_905221615.1. NCBI lineage: Eukaryota > Dinophyceae > Suessiales > Symbiodiniaceae > Symbiodinium > Symbiodinium sp. CCMP2592. Next base: position 32,566 of record CAJNDT010000293.1, on the reverse strand, counting down.
GGGCATGCTAGTTTGCTGCGACACAGGTGACTCACTATGTCGTGTACTTGGGCCAGGCGTGTGGGAGTGGTCAAGAGAAGATCACGTCAGAAACGGAAGCTCCAATTTCGGTCGGCGGCCTGCGCAGGCTAACACGACTGATGGCTGCAACACCAGCTACCAGCAGCAGCCAGAGGAAGCCAACACCTCAACGGCCTTTTCAGCACCTTGGTCGATTCGCATTTAAGCCAAAGCAGTCGAACTCTTGGAAAAGACATTGTGCCTTCCTTGAGCGACAGTGGCAGGACTGGTGCCTGCTGACCTACATGGGCAATGCATCCGTTGGGGAGCACGACCTTTTCATCCCTCCAGACACAGGCAGATATGAGATCGAAGCTTTGGGACACATGTCCGCTTTCCGCGGTTATGGGTGGCAACGGCCACATTTGACACTACTGGCTCGCAGTGCGCAGAATTCTTGTTAGACGTTGCAAAATGTAGAGCCGGCGAAATCCGACATGCAAGTTTCGTGGCTGGCGAGCTAGTTGCTTCCATGGAGCTTGAGTTACTTTAGTTTCCCCGTTCTCCAGCCCTGCAGGCGTGCCCCCGTACACACACGTGGCAGTCTTCAGCTTGAGCTCTCTGGTGGAGCAGACCACTCCTATGACCCTGGTCTTCTGGGATGAGATTGCCAGCGTTTCCAATATCAGGCTGCCAAGGGATAGCTTTTGACCAGTACCACAGGTACCTGACAGCAGTTGGTGCCAGGTCCTGCACGGCACTTGTCCGGCTAACTTCCCAAGGAGTTTGGTGAGTTCAGAGAATGGGTCCCGCGACCACACAAACAAGGAATCCGGTGTTGTGCAATGAGCTCTTTGCTCAAGTCTTGGTGCGTGATACTCGCTACTTATCTCAGAAGGTCTTGTGATGTCTTGGGACTTCATCCCTAGTCTGTCGCACATCGGAACACCCGAATCCAACAAACCGTCCTGTAGGTGCCTGTGCTTAACTGGCTCTGGCTGCATCCGAAGTAAAGAGACTCACAACAGTCTGATGTCCCGGGTGCAACAGCCCGCCCTGGAGGTTCGTAGACCAAGACCTCGATGAGGTTGACCTGGGCGGAGATGTGCACTGGGAGGCTCCAGGATCGGTGCGGAGGCCACGGGTGCTGCACGGCGCCGATCGTGCGATGAGCGAAATGCCCCTTCAGTGTAGATCATCGCAATCGCTGCAGGGTCTCAGCGTACCTTGTGAAGCTTGCCACCGACGAGCTAGTTCCGACTGACCACTCGCAGATCGGCAGCTTGCCGAGAGGGTCAAGTGCATGCTGGCGTTGCGAGAGTTCCTTGAGTGCAAATTCTGTGGCCACACACTCTTCTGTGGTCGAGGCCTCGATGTCCCAGCGGGCACATACAATCTCCTGGCTCCAGCAGACATGAACCCATTGCACTACTCTCGGATCGTCGTTTACACCAGGCGGCTGGGATTTCAGTCGAAGTTGACTTTCTCTTTCTCTGTGATATAATCAGTTCAATCCACTTGTGATGTCTAGATATGGACGGGAAGGCCAGGGTTCATGGCAGTTGAGAAGCTAGGCTATTTCGCATGGGCATGGGATTTCAAACGCTGTCACAATCAGCATCGGTTTCGTGGTCCTGCGAAATTTTTGTGACACGCAAGTTGGCATGACTGCCGGATGTGGCATCAGGTCCACGCTTGCGGAACAGACGACTCCCGTGGGCTACCAGTTTGTGGACAAGTCGTCACCTGTGCTGACTCTCGCTTGACTATTGCCTTCGGCAGCATGAATACACACGCACACACCACCCACACACACACACACACACACACACGCACGTGCGCACATGCATGCATGCACGCATGGATGCACATATCCACACATCCGGACACCTACCTGAATTCAATCATGCAGTTGCATACATACTTAAACACGCATGCATACATTTCTGTATATTATACGTATAATTCATCATTCATTTACCTACAGACATATGTGCAGCCTGACATACCTGTATACACACATACATGGTTGCCCACTTGCATACTTACGGCGAAAAAGATGAGAGCAAGATGCAGTAATGTAGTTAGTATGGTTGTCATGAAGGTGACGATGGAGAAGACAATTTAAACCAGACTTTGGATGATGCATAAACTGAGTTTGGCGCGTGTAGCGATGATGCCGAGGATGATGACGAGGGCCGAGGGCCATTATCATGAGGCTCATGTTGGCAAACATGACCATCATGTTTCTCTTTGGCATTGCTTCTGCTGTTGCTGCGGATGCTGTTGCTTCGTCGTTGCTGTCATTGTTGCAATATCATTGTTGTTGGCTCTCTCGCTTCGATCGTCCTCGTTGTTTCTGTTGTTTACATGTTTTCTTGCTACCAGTAGTGTGACGAGTACTGCTAGTGTCACTGTTGCTATTGTCATCATTGCTGATGCTGTTGATGGTTGTGGTTGCTGCTGCTGTTGATGTTGGTGTCGGCAGTGTGTCGGTCTTGGTGCAGTGCTGTTGCTGTTGCCGGTGCCGGTGCCAGGGCCGGTCCCGGTGGTGGTGGTGGGGTGGTGGTGGTGGTGGTGGTGGTGGTGGTGGTGGTGGTGGTGTTCTTGCTGTTGTTTTTGTTGTTGCTGGTCGTGGTCATGTGGGTGTGGGCGTGCGTATGGGTGTGGGTGTATGTGGGTGTGAGTGCGGGTGTGCGTATGGATGTGTTTTTGGTTGGGGTTGGGGTTGTGGTTGGTGTTGTTGTCGTTGTCTGCCAGTGCATCGGAGCAAGCGCGCGAGGGGCACCCACAAGCTTCTGTCAACAACCACTGCCCGCCAGTACAAGGACCCCAGGGGGAGACCACAGGAGACCAGCCAGAGACGATCAGGAGACCACCCGGAGACAATCAGGAAACCCGCCGCAAACCGCCAGGGTCGGACCCCACAAGCTGCCAGGAGACCACGGATAAATCACCCCACCACAGAGCATCAGGAGACCCCCAAGCACTGCACGGTAGAAACAATTCCCACTTGTACTGGCAGGGTTCCGGACCATGGCCCAAATCCTTCTCCCCATGGTCGTGGTGGTGTGGTCCTCCAGGTGATGGTGGGTTCGTGGCTGTTTTGGTCGTCTTGATGCTCTCTCAGATCTACGCTGGCATAATTTCCTGCTTTTGCTGGTGATTTTCATCGTGTATCCGGAGAATCCGGGACTACATTTCGCAGCCCTCTTGCCACGATGCTTGGAAACCTATGTAGCTCAGACGCATGCGCAGTAGAGTTATATTCGGGCTCATAATTGCAACAGCCAGACCTTTGGAGGGCGTGCCGGGAAACATGTTGCCACATAGCTTGGGTCTGCGCAGGGGCACGACACTTCCCATCTGTCCAGAACTCTTGGAACCGTGACTCCGAATGCCAACAAGTCTGGCCAGACAGGAAGAGTCTGCGCATGCATTTCCTTGCATTGCATCACTATCGATATGCATCATGACGCTGCTGAGAGTGTCTCCCCCGAGGAAGGTGGGACATGGGATACTTCAAACCCTTTGGGTGCCCACAGTGGTACTGCATTTTAAAAGCAACCCGACGCTTCATCTTCCGAACATAGAGGTCCGCAATGGGAGGGTGCCGGACAGACCTGGTTTACAAACTGAGGCTGGCTACCCAGGCTGACACATAAGTGCAACCATCAGCAGTCATAGTGATGACATCGGAGGAATGTGTCCTTCTTTGACTACGACCTGGACGAAACCGACTTGTATGGAGACCTTTTATGGGAAGCACCGAACGACGAAGAACAAGTGCCGGCCTCTCAGCGTGACGGCAACCGCCAGCATGGGAGATTTAGAGCGCAATTCAGGAATGTTGCCCTCCCTCATCCCTCCCCCGTCTGGTGGTCAAAAGCCTGGGACTCGTCTCCGGCCCCTCTTCCTGGACGCCTCCGCCTCAAGTTGCAAACCTCCAACGTCGCTGTGTTCACCATCCCTCCCTCCCTCCCTCTCTCCCTCCCACCCCCCCTCCCACTCTCTCCTTCCCCCTCCCTTCTGATGCTCTTTGCTATTCCGAAGTTTGGTGTGAGGAGGGTGGCTCTGAGGCTGGAGTACTATGTGTACATGGCGGAGAACAGCACCGGTAAGGAGAGGTCCTTGACGGGCATCGCGCCCCGCGGAGTGGCTCGTCCTGTGTTCCGCAGAGAGGTCTCCACGCTGTGCGAGCTCGTGAACGAGAGGTTGACTTTGCAGTTTGCAAACTTTGCAACGCGAGGTGTACAACGTGAGCATCCTGGCTGAGACACCGCTGCTGAACTACACCCACTTCCTGGTCTACGCAGCTTCTCCGCTAGCAGAGCAGCTTGGGCCAAAGAGTGCAGACCATACCCAGCGGAGGATTTCGGTCGGTTCGTCCCCGCTCGCAGGCAGACCACTCCTGTTGCATTGGAGATCTTCGATGCCGTGGCCAGCGTGTCAGACATAGTCTTCGAAGACAGGGCGCGGAGCTCAGGGGAACCCCTTCACAGTTTGGCAGCAGCACTTCGTGTGCACCTGACCGAGGATTTAGATGTTCAGGAGATCGGCGGCAATGTTTCATGGATCGCACCCATGGTCGAGGATGGGGGCGGAGGTTAGCAAATCGGGGCGATCTTGCCTATGCTGCAGGCTTAACATGACTTCAGAACCATGGTTTCAATTGTCGCACCGCCAATCGCAGGATTCTGCTGCACAGGCACCACGTAGTATGGAGCCCTGGACTAGGGGCGAAGGAGTAGATACAAGATTCTGCGCATGGGCATGGGAGCAGCCCTGCCAATGTCCCATCTTTGGTGCAGGATCGAGTGGAGCTGTATCGCATCTACGTGGCGAATTCGCCAACAGGTGCGATCTGAAGTTTGCCCGAGCTCTCCAAGAGGACTCGCCAGAAAGTCAGGAGAGAAGGCAACAAGGCCATGAGACAGCCGTCACAGAATCCTCAACGTGCACAACGGCCCTCATAGGATGCTACTCTGTCGACAGTGTTGTCCGCTGTGTCGTCCAAATCCCGAACTGGTTCCTTCGGATGCCTTGTCCGAGGGTCGCATTGCATTGCCCCGCACAAGCTGATAACCGGAAGGCTCCGCGCGCTTCGAGGTTGCTTCTGAGACTGCCGGCGAAGTTGCCTCCAAGGCAGATCCGACTGTAGGCATCTTTAAGCAGTGTGCAGAACAACTGCAAAGTCTCTCTCTTGCCTGGCGTCTTCCGAAAGCCGTGGCCGAAGCAACTACTACAGGTGGATGTGGAGACACCTATCCCCACAATGCCGCCCGGGGCTCGCAAAGCATTCGGTGCAGGCCGCAATGGGGCCCGAACTCACTTTGCAGACTGCGCTCAGGTACCTCCTGATCTACACTCAATCAATGCTGATGGAGCAGCAGCCTGCCCGGAATGTGTGCCGGATTTAAGTTTTGTTGTTGAGGCGTGCTACCTGCTACTTCATAGATAAGTTTCTCATTGAGTCATCAAGATGTCGTTGTTTGGGCCCTGCGCACTGCCAGGACCACCCCCGTGTGGCACAGCATCACTGCAGCTCGTCTGAAAAGGAGTAGCGGAGTAGCGAGGCGAGTCTGAAACGCGACCAAAAGCATCGCAGAGCAGCGTTTTGCGCCGTCCTCGTCCCGAGTGCCCTGAAACCAAACAGAGTATTCAAAGAGCAAGCGGAGAGTATACGCAAACAGCATGCGCTCAGCCCGCACAGCAAAGCAGTGCAAGGCGTCCAAAGCAAAAAGTATACAGGCGGCTCAAGCTCTGCTCAGCCACCAGAAGCAATTGGCAGCGATGGAAAACCGTTGCCCCAGTCTCCGAAGTCCATTTCGCAGATCAACATGGGCAAAATGTATATAGTATAGCAATCTGGGTCTGTGGCCAACCTCGGATAGTTTCATGAATGGCAAGTGTCGGGGAACTTCCATACGTCCACCTCGTGTGTTCCTGAGCCAGCTCTGCGGAGTCTGCAGGAGTTGTCGTTTACCAATTCACTTAAGTAGTACAGTAGTGACTCTAGTGACCCAGGTCCAGGACCTTCATGCTGATAACAGTTGAAGCGGGGAGGCCCCCCCTCGCACTCCGGTCATTCCGGAGCGCAAGAAGGTCGGTCAAGGTACGGCGACCAGGATGTATCTGTGTTTGCGCCAGTGTAATGCGGAAGACTACTATCATCGATTGTAGGAATCAAGCTTCATGGCAGTACATATGTATATATATATGTATATTATATATATATATATATATATATATGTATATGGTCACCCCCCCCCCCCCCGTTGACAGACCATGCCCTTTCAACTCAGTCGTAGTGCATGGTCTGTGATCGGGGGGAGGGGGCACTCAGATTTCAAAATCTCAATTCCAAAATTTCCAAAATTCTCTCCCCTAGCTTTACGGATTTCCAAAATTTCCAAAATTTCCGAAATTTTCAAAATTTCCAAAATTTCCAAAAAGAAAGCCCTTATGTTTTGGAAAAATCCTGTCGACTAGATTCCTAGATCGGGCCGTTTTGGAAATTTCGGAATTTTGGAACTTTTGGAGATCCGGAAAGTTAGGGGAGAGAATTTTGTAAATTTCTGAAATTGTGGAAATTTCGGAAACTTCGGAACTTTTGGAAATTTTGGAATTGATTTTCAATGGGCTGATTGTGACCCATCGGATGACAGACCATGCACTGCGACTCACTTGCAAAGGCAAGGTCTGTTTAGACGATTGTCAGTGTTTATATATATATATATATATTTTTTTTAATGGTACTCGTACGAATACTATTACCAATACTAATACTGACATTGATCATTCGCTGACTGCCCAAGCTAATACCAGCATTAACGCTAATATTTACACTTTTTAAGCCAATACGAATAGGCACCATACAAATACTAATAATGGTTAATACTGACGTTCATACTCCTACGCATATCAATAATTATGCCCATATTGGTAGCAGTGTATTTTCATACCAATACTAATACACACCTGCATATACTAATGTACATAAATTTACATACCACTATATTAAAGTACAAATACATTAGCTCATGCATGTATTTATCCATTAGTATTTTCATGTAATCAGGAGTAATACTAATATAAGACAAACGTTCATGCGAATACATAACCTCATTTTAATATTCGCACTAGCAGTAGCACTATTACTAATACCAATCACACTGTTTTTACTAACACCAAGATTTACATAAGTATTGATACTCCTACGGATACTACTGCGTATACTCTTATGCTGTTAACAGTAATGCTGTCACCAATACTGACATTGATAACTTGTTGAATATTCAAGATAATGCCAGTATTATACCATTATTAACACTTATACTAAGGCTAATGCGACTACGGATAATCCTAATACGAATATTAACATTAATACTCCTTCGAATACCAAAAGTCATATTCATATTGATGCGAAGACTAATACCATTACAAAAGACACGTGTATATGCTAATGCACACCAGAACACATGCCATTATATCATTTTTGCCGATATGTATCAATGCATTCATGTACTGATGCTTTAGGACAAGCATATACCCATATACCAATGTAACAATACACTACTTGTTAATGTGTGAATATACTATACCAGTATGCTATTATACTAGTATGCTACTATACTAGTATACGACTACTGTAATATGCAAGTATACCGACATGGCAGGTTAGTGTACTAATATGACAACATACTGATATACTTACTATAAATCATTAGACAATACACGTATATTGCATATACTAGTATACTAGTACACTAATGTACGAATATACTGGTATGTTAATATACTAATATATTAATACAGCAATCGACTAGCTTACTCATGCATCAGTTGAACTAAAGTATTAAATCTACGAATATGCAAGTATACAAATATGTTGCCTCTCGAACACATCAATGTACTGATATACTAACCTGCTGATATACAAAACTATCAGAATAGTAACATATCGAAACTAACTCTAATCTTGGTACCAATACTAGCACCTCTGCCATTATTAACTGATATTAAACCCAACATGAAATCTGATACTAATACTAGCAGTGGTACTATTACTGGCATTGACACTGGCACTAACACTAAGACTAAAAAGACGATGAGCACTAACATTAATGTATACTTACTACTGTCGGTATATACATATATATATATATACTTACAGTAAACACTAATACCATTGCTGATACTAATACTAATACCAATATTAATACTCATATTCATCCTATATCAATGCTACCACAAAACTCATAACTCACGTGTCGCGCGTCTGGTCCATGCGTCCTCAGTACATGGCATGTTTTTGTATACTTGGTATATGTACTGTAAAGGATTTGTTTGACAGATTGTCGTCATGTGTGGTGTGTTTAGATACAATATCTCAGCCTAGTCACCGAACGAGAGTACACTATCACGAGGGCATGGTCTGTCAACGGGGGGGGGTGAGCATATATATATATATATATATATATGGACACACCCCCCACCATGACCTACCTCGGCCTCTTTTCCATTGTAAATACCGTCAAAACCTTCTCTTGGCAGGGATTCGCGTTTGGCATACGATTCGTGTTTTGCGTAATTTTCGGGGATGATACCTTCTCTATCATGGCTGATGTGAAGTCATGTCTCTTTACAACGTCGTGCCTACTCATGTCCGCTTTCAAATTCATATGCCTGTATTCATAAGCAAGAAACATTAAAAGAAACCATACGATACGACGGCGGAAACCAAAAAACCAAAAATCCACAAATCCAAAGCCTTTCTGAGGGGCCCGAAACTTTTGGATTTTTTGGTTTTCCTAGGTCTTTTTTGTTTTTTTTGGGCTTTGCCTTGGCGAAACCATTGCTTTTTTTGGATTTTCGGTGGAAAACCAAAAAAACACAATGTTTTTGTTTGTTTTTCTGCTGTGTCTCTCGTGAAAAACCAAAAAACACCTGTGTTTTTTTTGGATTTCTGCTGGAAAACTAAAAAAAACCTTGGATTTTTTTGGATTTCTGCTGGAAAACCAAAAAAACATTGGATTTTTTTGGTTTTCTGTTGGAAACCAAAAAAACCCTAGGAAAACCAAAAAATCCAAAAGTTTCGACCCCCCTGACAAAGGTTTTGGATTTTTGGTTTTTTGTTTTTTTGGATTTTTGGTTCTCGGAGCCTTAGAGCCAATACAGCGCGCAGCATGCTTGATCGGAAATGGTTTCGTTGTTTACGCGCAGTAGTCTTCAGATTTGCATTAGGCATTAGTGTTAGTATTAGTATCTGCGTTCTAGCGTGTTGATTAGTGTTACTGTTAGTGTTGGTGTCAGTGTCAATGTCAATTCCAATGTCAGCGCTAGTATTAGTCTGAATATAAGTCTATACAATAGGTGTACTAATGGTAGTGTTAATGTCTAGTGTGAGTTTTAGTATTCGTATTAGTCTTGGTCTTAGTCTCTGCCTTATTCTTAGCGTTAATATTAACCAGTGTATAGTCTCATATCAGTATATTCTGTATTTGTAAGTCTATGGTAACATTGGAATAGTAGTATACGAGTATATTATTTATTGGTATGTGAAAATACAGATTCTTTGGTACATTGATGTGTCTGTTTTTTGTATTTGGTTTGAACGTGATTATTAGTATTCGTAGGAGCATTAATATTGGTATCAATAGCAGTATCGCTGTTCATACTATGCATAATCGTATTAGCTGGAGTATCAAGTGGTAATACTGCTATTCATGTTAGTGTAGGTTTTTTTAATGTGAATATAAATACTGAGAATAATTAATAAGACTATGCGCATTAATCTGCGGAGGAACTGTATCACTTATGTGCATATTAGTATTAATGTTAGGATTTGCGTGTATATTGGAAACAAATAAATACTAAAATTACTATCAATATGGGTATGTTTTTTAATATTCGTAGGAACACTAGCATTCATATTAGTATCGGTATTACTGAAAGTACCCGTCTTCGTAAAAGTATTTGTAATCATACTAATTCATATCAGTACGAGTATTAAGATGAATTATGATGCGCATATGAATACTTTCGAAGGAAATGCTGACCTTAATACGAATACCCATATTAATGTCCTATTATGTATAATCGCAGTAGCCTGAGTATTGGTATGAATATTCGGACAAGTATTAGTATTCCAAACAACTAGTACTATTAGTATTCATATTGAGAACAGTTAATAAGAATATGCGTATTAGTATCCCCAGGAGTGTTAATATTCCCATCAGCACTACTATTCGAATTAGTAGTGTAATTTTTAATACTAGTATTAACCATTAAGCCTATTATGTTATGAACAGTAATATCCTTATTCGTAGGAATAGAAATCTTAGTATCAGTATTAGTATTCGCACTAGTAATAGCTATTATACACATTGGCGCATGAGTAACCTAAGAGCTTCACACAGAATAAACATGTGTGCACATGTAACCCTCATTACGATCCTATGTAGGATGCACACATCGTTCTGTTTTGGTCCCGTCTTTGGGTTATGCCTATGAGTACATGAACAAAATTAAAAACAGACAATGACAAACACAAAGTTACCCGGCGCATCTAACGATCTTACGTAGGATGCAGACACTGTTCTGTCTTGGTCCTGTCTTCGGGTTATGCCTATGGTCATTATATTTGACCAGAGTTATGAATATCCGGAACATTTAGGCAGTATCCTATTAAACAATTGCAGGCATTGAAGCTTGCCCAAATCCGCCAACGGCGATGTCGCGCCGTCGTAGGTCATTACAGTGCATTCAGCTATTGATTATACACGATATGTGTTTGCATTGTTTATGTATGAGTGTATTTTATCCTAATGGTTTCCTCAAATCCTTACATGTTCTACTACCCATTGCTAGCCGAAGCACCTCGCGGTAGGTCTTGGTGGGGGGTGTGAGCTATATGGATATATATATATATATATGTGGGCCTGTGGTATCTGTTCTGGTCCCGTGTTGCATGCCCGCAACCAATCTAGTGGGGAGAGTCTTCAGAAAGGGCTTCATGCAAGGACAACTTTGCCTCCGTGTCGAACATCTCGTTTCCTGAGTTCGATCTTGATGCAGGCAGGGTGATGCCATGTCTGTCAGTGAAGCGCCTTGCCGAACATGAGTTCAAGCAGTCCGACGTCCTTACAGGAGACTTGGGTGGCGAGTTGTCGTGGGATCCGCCAGAGGACAGCTGTTCTGTTGCTGTTTCGGACAGTAGAGCTTTTGTGGGGATTCTGCATCGGCTGCAATCTGCAGGATGACAGCCTCGTGACTTCCTACAACATCTATTTCGCCAAGGTGCGATGGGTTCAGCCTGAACTTCCTGAGCAGCGCCGCAGAGCAAACATGGTTTTGCGTTCCATCCCTCAGCGAAGGATGTTTTTGTATTGCCGAGGCCATCAGCTCGCACCCTCAACAGAGAAACATCATGCTTGTTAGATGAGTCAATTTCCTTTGGCCCAACAGGTGGTGCTCGCGAACACCACCGAGTGCAAATGGGAGGCCTCCACCTGGCATTGGGGATCCGTGTCCTCTTTCAGCTGCAGCAAGCGGGTAAAGGGGCAAGTGGACAAGTTTGGGGTGACACCGCGACGTAGGATGGTGTCTTGCAGAGAATAGGTCCATTCTCAGGTGGTGGCCCCAAAGGTGGCCTTGATCTCTGGTGTGTCAGGACCTCAGCGTTTGACTCAGCATCGGCCGGCTAGCGGTTTTGGAGAGCTTCGCATCGCTGTCAGTTTCCGCTCTTTCCTCGGCCTCGCAATCGTGAGCATAATTACAAGGCTGCGAAGCAGCAAGGTTGGGGTCTGTAATCAGGGACCCTAGTTGTAGGGACTGGTGCGACGGAAACTTTACAGTCGGGTCGGCGACTTTGGATTCTGTCGTGTATAGGGTCGTCCTGGGATGAAGGCGTGGTTTCGAAGTGCGCCGCTGGGGTAAAGGACTATGTGACACGTTCAGTCTTTACGGATTCTAAACCTAGAGGTGGAAGATGAAAAGGCCAAGGTCTAAATGTGGCTTCAAGTTTACGGGGCTTTCTTTGGCTTTCATGGTTCGGGTTGTTTTCGGCCACAGGACCCAATGGCCAAGGGTCTTACAGGACTTTGGCTGTAGGGATAACACTAAGTGCAGGCTAACAATGCTGTTTGCATCAGGTCGGCAGCAAAATTAGTTTGGTTTGGAAAAGAGTCTGTTGGACATGTCCTGGAGATCTTCCGTGATCTTCCATCTGCACGAAACTTCTCGGGCTTGGGCTTGGAAATCTTGCCAGATCCAAGGACCAGCTTCGCCATGGATGCAGCCACAGCCAATATCGTGGAGGTTCCCGAGAGCGGTTCTTGGGGTTGCTACGAGCCGTGCCTCCTCATTTTCATCCGCAGGCTGCGGTGAAGGCTGCGTTGGCCAGCAGTGCCCTGGCAAGGGAGTGGGGGTTCGCAACCGTAGGCGCCTGTCAGTCTGTGCGGCTGCGCTGCATTGGGAGACAGACATCGGTTTTCCTGCAACACCACGACCGGACTGCCACCTAAGATGTAAGAGGTGCGGCAAGAGCTGATGGAAAGACTACAGGTTTCTCGATCCCGGAAGCAGCTATCAGCGTGTCTGTGGCGCTGTTCGGTGACGGCAGACGGCTGGAGGTGGCGTCAGACCATGCAGATTGAAACCTCGAAGTGAAGGGGTGTCGAGGTTCCGGATGTCTCCGATTTCTGCATGTCCACCAAGCAAGCAAGGGCGCCGCAGGGCAGATTTAGAGGGATCCAAGATGATCCAAGTGTTGGAACCCGATCGGAGTTCGGAATTTTCTGATGGGTCCTTCCGAAGCTTGTCTGTGACTGCTTAAGTATGCTTAAGTGTTAATGCGCACCAAAGCCCTCAGCCACCAGGAAAGAATCCATGCCCTGTAAGCCAGTGCATGGATCTGTATTTGAGATTTCACATGTTTTCGGATTCCAAATTTGAAGGTTTAGGGTTGGGGGCTCTTGTGCAGGTCCAATTCAATGTCGAGTGAAGAGTTCTTAGATGAGTTTAGTTTCACTGCTTCTCTGGCACAGGAATCGTCTGGGACGACTGGGAACAAGATCTGGAACGTGTCACTGGAGCTGACCATCCTCCATCCCGAGGCCTTCGGATGCATGTTCAGAACATCAGCTGTAGCAGAGGCAATGGGCACTTCTAGCCCCGCCGCAAAGGTATGGGGTCCCACAGTATGCGTAACTGGCATGGGGACGCAGCAGTGGATGGTTTGAGTGGTGATGGGATTGTTGAAGGTCTGTCCAAGCAGCTAGAAACAGCTACATAGCTCGACTTTTGGGTGTGAACTTCTGCTTGAAGCTATAGTTCAGTGTGAAGGAGACAAGCTTCGCAGATTGGATAGTCGTAAAAGGGGTTCTGACTGGGAATTTGCGGCTTTGATGTCTTCCATGCCCGGGCTGATCCGACACTCGTCTGAGTTCCCCCAAGGAAGCTCCACCAGATCACGCGCCAAGTTGCAGGTACGTGTAAACTCTGGTTCAATCTCAAGCACAAACTCCTCCACTTCCGAGATCAGCAAGTTTCAACAGACGACACGCACAAAGCAACCTTGATAGCATCGTACAGCAGCAACTCTCTGCATCGACGCCAAGGCCGACAGACAGTTGGAATCGTTCCGCAACGGCGCTGAAGATCTGGCCATAGCTTTGGGCCGGGGCCCTTTTTTGCCCTCAGGAAACAGCGGGGCTCAGCTAAGGATCATACAGAGATTGACAGGATCTGCGAGTACAAACGATCTTTAGGAAGGCAGCCAGATCGTCCGTAGATATTCTGGAGCTTTGGCCGCGATTGCTTGCTGTTTTCTGCGACACATTTCGATTGCGCTGATTTGAAGCAAGAAGGTCGCAGAGTTAACTGCAGATGAGACAGAAGTGTCCGTAGCCTGCCTTTCTCGAAGCGAACACAAACGTGAAGTTGCCTGAGTCATGCTGCACATGCAGTCATGATTGTCGCAAAAGTGCTTTCAGGTCTTGCCGACGACCCGACCGCAGTCGCTGCACTTGCCGAAAGCCTGGCCAAACTGAAGGCCCCCGTCTTACCAAGTAATTCTGAGAACTACCCAGCCTTGCGCCGCTCCGACCACTACTCCTTTACCACAGAGGCTACCGCTACCACTACCACCATGACTACTGCTACTACTGCTACTACTACTACTACTACTACTCCTACTGCTACTGCTACTGCTACTGCTACTGCTACTGCTACTGCTACTACTACGATCACGACTACGACTACCACTACCACTACCACTACCACCACCACCACCACCACCACCACCACCACCACCACCACCACCACCACCACCACCACCACCACCACTACGACTACTACTACTACTACTGCTACTACTACTACTACTGCTGCTACTACTACTACTGCTGATACTGCTGATACTGCTGCTACTGCTGCTACTGCTACTGCTACTGCTACTGCTACTGCTACTGCTGCTGCTACTACTAGCCCCACCAACTACTCCTGCTACGACTACTACTACTGATAATAATGCTGATACCAATACGAATACTACTGTTAAAATTCGTTAATACCACCTACTAACTGCTACTACTCCGCCTGCTGCTGCTAATAGTACCTCAGTCTACGACTCTACGACTACTACTATTATTACTACTACTACTGTACTGCTGCTACTACTACTACTACGACGACTACTACTACTACTCCTACTACTACTACTACTACTACTACTACTACTACTACTACTACTGCTACTATTGCAAGCTACTACTACTGCCACTACCACCAAGACTACTACTACTACTACTACTACCACCACCACCACCACGACGACGACTACTACTACTACTACTGCTACTGCTACTGCTCCTGCTCCTGCTCCTGCTCCTGCTGCTGCTGCTGCTGCTACTGCTACTGCTCCTGCTACTACTACTACTACTACTACTACTACTACTACTACTACTACTACCACTACGACTACTACTACTGCTACTACTACTACTACTACTACTACTGCTACTACTGTTACAGCTGCCACTGCTACCGCTAACGCTATGGCTACTGCTACTATTCGTGTTACTGTTACCGGTACTGCTGCTCCTACTCAGCCATACTATTACTCTTGCTATTAGCAGGACTGCGGCGACTGCAGTACTGCGACGACTTACTACCACCACTTCTACGACTACTACTACCTCTACTACTTACTACTCCTGCTGCTCCTGCTATTAAATACTGTTTGGTTTGCAGCTGCAACCGTTGCACTACATGGCAGGTGCACAACGTGGTGGCGAAGCAAGCCCCATCAGTGGGATGGTTTGACCCTCAAGAGTTCGATGTGGGGCAGGTTCAACAGCGAGTTGCGAAGTACTGAGGCAGGCAGAGAGACAGAGAGAGGGAGAGGTTTCCAACTTTGTGGGAACTCGTATGGCACCCGGGGGGAGCCCTCGTGAAAGCATGTCGCCGACCCTAAAGCAGGGCCACCTCACCAAACAGGGCTAGTGGGCCACACTGGGCCTGGGTCAGACGCGGATTCAGTAAACGAAGTCCCGACACCATGCTGGACTCCCAAGTCTAGGTTGTGCCTGGTTGTGCCACATTAGCATTACGAGTGCATACTTCGGCAAACGTCACAGACCGTTAACCAAGAAGAGAGCTTCATGGACTCAGTTACGCTCAGTGAGGATGAAATCTATAGTTCGTTGCATACGTCACACGTCTGGGCGTTTGCTTTTATTTTTCGGGATATGCATGACCGGAAAAATCAGCTTGTGTTGGTGAGTCACGTGCCGTGCGTTGCCAGTTTGCATATTCGTGGGACAAACCCTGCATCTCTTCAGTCTGACCCGAAATTAGGGGGGCCCGCGGCTGCTCTGAACCAACGCACTGTATACCTGCTCATACTTCTCAGCACCCCTCCAGATTAATGGCGTCCTGTGCCATACTGTGGTCGAGGCTCAACCAATGTTTCGCCACGTTTCCCTTTTCAGCCAGACAACACCAAAAACACCCTAAACCAAATTCGATTCCGCCAATCCCTCGTCCCGTACAATGGCGAAGATCGCTTGGGGATGCAAGTTTTCTCAGCGGTGCTCCCCGGAGAAGCCCAAGCAACACGGGGTGCGGTGCATTTTCCTTCGGACCTTGACTTAGGCGGATCACGCTTCCCGACTTTCCTCTCCTCTGATGAAAGCAATATGTCACAACAATGTCATCTTTTGCCTCCGGTGGACGTGCTGCTTTCAATGGCCAAGCCGCCGGGAGGGTAGAACGAGAGAGAGCGAGAGAGAGAGAGAGAGAGAGAGCCGAGTCGGGGAAGGGCGCGCCTTCGCGCGGGTCCACCTAGTGGACTTTTCCCCTGAGAAGCGAAGCGAAGCGAAGAGCGAGAGAGAAAAGCCACAAAGAGAGAATGAGAGATCGTACGAGTTTTGTTTGTGTGTGAGTTCGTTTGTTTGTGTGGTTGTTGTCGTTGTTGTTGTTGTTGTTGCTGCTGTTGTTGTTGGTGGAAGCCTCTCGGCTCAGGAAAGGTCAGGCTAGTACAGTTGCCTTTTTCCTTTCTTGCCATGGCATTTGTCAGCGCCTGAGCAGTCCCGGTCCCAAGTCCGGGAGGGAGTATTAGATTTACAGCTCTCTAACATCTCCCAGAGGTGAGGGTTGTCGGTATTGCGAAGCCTACAGGAGCCGTACTCAACATGAGTGCTGCGAAACAGCCTAGTGGTTCGACCAAGCATCAGCCCGTTCCTAAAGGGAAGGGTAAACGCTCTTATCAAAGGTCAGCACGTAAAGCTCTGCTTGAAGGTAGTGCGGTCTACAAGGGAAGGACGATGTCGTCAACAGAGCTTGGAGTTGCTCCGGCACATGTAAAGCCCACCAATCCCGGCAGAAGGACTCGGCCTTCAAAATTTACAGAAGATAAGAATCTCAGCTATCTATCCTGGAACGCAGGATCTCTCACAACAGCAGTTTGGGAAGAGTTACTCTCCGTACTGCAAAGTGCAGCATTTCAGGATGTGAAGCTGGTAGCAATTCAGGAAACACACTGGAGGGGCTCATGGCAATTCAGCAAGTCAGGTTGGCACGTGATCAGCTCTGGCTCCACAGGGGAGAAGGGAGCCGGGGTCCTCATAATGGTGCACTCCACGCTGTGCAAGTCACAGGATCTTCGCTACAACGAGGTTGTTCCAGGAAGAGTTCTCCAGGTCCGGGTGCCGAGCAACGGCATCTCACTGGACGTCTTCAGCTGCTATCAATACGTTTGGCGCTCTAAGGAGACAGTCGCTCAGAATAAGGAAACCCGGAAGCAAACCCTTCACGCCCTAAGTAAGTCCATCCGAGCTGTTCCCAATCGCAACACTCTCCTTGTGCTAGGAGATTTTAACTCCTCGCTCAAGACCGACAACAAACACGTAGGGCCATGCACGATCCAGGCTTGCATACTCGGGCATCGCGGATCTAAGGATCTCCAGACCCTACTGTCGGAGCACCAGCTAGTCGCAACCAACACTTGGGGAGTGCATAGACCAGCCACCCACGAACAAGGCAACTCTGTTTCACAGATTGACTTCTCGTTTGTCAGGATTGCACAGTCCCAAGGCCCTGCCAGGTTTTGCCGGCCACTCAGGACCTTCCCAGTGGCATCCTGGAGGGATGGTAGTAGGCATTTCCCCCTTCTTGGTAAACTGAGGCACAGCAGGAGATACTCCGCCCAAGCCTCAAAACCCTATGACCAGCAGGCAATGGAGGATTGCTACAGACACCGTTCCCCGAAAATACAGGCATTTGCCAGGGAGGTAGACTCCCTCCTTCAGGATCACCCCCAAACCTGGCAGAGTCTCCATCAAGCAATGAACTCAGCCCTCGCGACTCACTTTCCCAAGAGAAAGGGAGCAGCACAAAGATCAGATCTCAGCATTTGGGCAGAGCGCACAGTGTTGCGCTCACTCCCAATGTCAGTCAAGGTCTTAGCAGAGTTCTTGCCGGAGTTGCAGGTCCGAATGGTATTTCGCTGCTGGCTGTCGCTATCTAAGCAAAGTGCACAGGCGAGGGTAGCAAAGCGTCAGAAGCAGGAAAGGCGACGACAGGAAATAGATGAACAACTCGAGCAGGCAGAGCTTAAATCCAAGCAAGACGGGAGTCATTCCCTCTACAAGGTGATCAAGCGCTTCCGGTCGGGGAGGCCTCAGGAAATAGTTCAGCTACGTGACTCAGAGGGTCGCTTCCTAACAGCCAAGGAAGAACGTAGACAATTAGAGGAATACTCCATTGAACTGTTTGGAGCAGGGGACGACTTCCCGCTCACAGGGATACAAGGCAGCCTGCACATCACCGAGCAAGAAGTTCAAGAACAGCTAGGCACTATAAAGCTTGGCAAAGCAGTTCCTAAAGAAAGTCCTCCCATAGTAGCTTGACGCTCCCTAGGCCCCAACGCTATTCGGCTTATCTCGGACACTCTCAATAGGGAGGTCACTGCAGGAAGGCTTTCGGACAGCGTCACCTCGTCACAGATCTCTTGGCTCCCAAAGCCCCCCAAGAAGCCAGATAAGCCAACATCACTCCGTCCGATCGGGGTGATAGCACCTGAGGGCAAGGTCCTGGCAGGACTTGTGAGGCAGAGACTCAAGTCCGCCCTCCATCAAGCAATGCAAGGAGTCTCTCAGTTTGGCTTCGTACCAGGTAGGGGCACAGAGGAGGCGATCTGCAAGGCCCTCACACATGTGGATCAGGCCAGGTTCAGGCAGGCCCTTACAACTAGAGCGGCTGGTAAGGGACAACAGGGGCTTAAGCTCAGGGGCAGTCTCACGATGAGCGTTGACATGAGCAAAGCTTTTGACACTGTGGACAGGCTACGATTAAGAGAAGCCCTGGAAGCTGAACAAGCAGACCCTCTTCTTATAGAGGTGGTGGGCCATCTTCACATCAAAGCCTTGTACAAGATGACAGCCAGCGATCAGAGCTTTGAGATAGCCACACGCAGGGGAATCAAGCAGGGCTGCAAGCTTGCACCTTCCCTATTCGCCTTTGCATCCGGGCTTCTCTTTAGGAAGCTCTCTGGAAAAATCAGCCCCCCCGAACTAGTTAAACTTCTCACCATGTATGCGGATGATAGCTTGATTCAGTCGCATTTCGAGTCTGAGTCTGGCCTCATTACAGCACTAGGGTACTGCGACCTTCGTCTGGATCAATTGGTTGAACTTGGGTTCAAGGTCAATCCGTCCAAGTCAGCAATACTGCTGCAGCTACAAGGAGGTTCAGCCTCGACAATTAGGAAAAAGCTATTTCGCCAGGTAGATGGAGAGAAGTTTGTGGAACTCCCTTCGGGCAGGTTGATATCGCTGCGGTACCAGGTTCCATACCTGGGGGTCATTCTTTCTTATCATGACTATGAAATGAAGACCCTTAAACATCGGCTGTCATCCAGTAATCTAGCAATGTCAGAAGTCGCCCATGCAGTTAGGAACCATCGAGTCCTATCAGACAGACGTCGTCTGTCAATTTGGACAATAACTGCGTGGGCCTCTGCTCTGGATGCCCTTCACGTGGTAGGACTGACACAGCAGGGATTGCAGAAGCTCCATTCACACATGATGTACCAACTTCGGTTTGTCCTGCGGAGCTACTCCCAGGAAGCGAAGGAATCCAACCAGGAGTTACTCCGGAGAGTACGGATTCCTCACGTGAAGGAGCAGCTGCAAAAGAGGCTTACACAGTTCATTAAGAGACAGCAACACTCAGATCCTCAGCTCCTCCCACACTACAAGCTGCGTGCTGAGGCAATCAGCCAGGCTCTGGAAGGCCTTGCCATTGACTTCTCCTCGCAATCAGTAGAGGATAAGATCCTGACCTGCGGTGAGTGTGGAGCATGTCTCTCTGGTACCGGGGCACTCCGTCGCCACCTGCAGAAGGCCCACCCAGATTCGCAGCAAAGCTTGAAAGGACCCAGATTTGACCCTATTTTGCATTCAATGCCAGGGTCAGCAACTTGCATCGCCTGTAGAGCAACATTCCGAACAGTGTTCTCTCTGCGCAAACACGTCGAAGCTTCTACATGTCCTCGGGTAGAGCTCTTGCTTCGACAGCAGGAAGAGCTCCCTCTAGAAGCCCAGAACCGGATTTCACTTACAGAAAGTCTACAGTCTGATGCTCAGGAAAATCCGGAAGGAGCAGCTCGAAATCCGGTGTTCCATGATTACCTGATGGAGCACTGTGCACTCTGCGGTCAGGTCCTTGTTGGTCAGAAAGGAGCCAAACAGCACCTAAACAAGCAGCATCCTGAAGTGATGGCCAAGCTTGAGAAAACTCTCCAACCAAGACTTGCTCAGTTCAAGGTCTTCTTTCACAAAGGAGATAGCTGTCGCTATTGCAAACTACGTGTGGATGCCCCGGGTAGACATGCTCAGCAGTGCGTTCCACTACTGCAGGTGCACGTACTGCAGGAGGTAGCGCGTCAGCAGCTCAGTAAGCAGCCCCGAGAATATACTCGAGCAAGGCCCACGACCTCGGCGAAGACAGCCACAAAGAAGCCCACAGATTCAACGCCAGGTATTCCCCTTCCCGAATTTAGACTGGAAGGCTTTCTCCTGTTAGCCAACACTCGCAACCACTGCTATGCCAACTCAGGTCTACAGTGTCTGCACTGGCTATCTGATCCCACAGAGGCGCCTTTTCACGAGGCATCTCGGATCAGTCTACTTGCGAGAATAACCCCTGAACACAGAGTCTTCTCGGAGCTCACCACGGGCTGGCACTTTGACGGAGGACAGCATGATTCTGCAGAGTTCCTGCAGCAAGTGTTTCGGAATCTCTCTGCATCAAAATTTGGACAGTGGGAAACTCGAGCATCAGTTCCAGAGGGTGTGATAGTCGATGAAGAAGGGGGTTCTCCCATTCATCTCGCCACGGCGATCAAGCCCAACCTGCAGGACATGCTAGTGGCATGGTCGTCTCAGGAGCGCTCATGTGCTCTCATAGAAGCTGCACAACAGGTGTGCTTAGCCTTACCGAGATTTGCAGGTGAAGCAAAGGATCACAACTGCATTGCCATTCCACAGCAAGTTCAGATTCCTGTCTTCCTAGATCACACTTCCCGAGTTTCCTTCTGTACCTACACAACTGAGGCAGTAATCATTCACCTAGGCATGGAGGCCACTAGTGGTCATTATCGAGCAGCAGTACACAAACTAGATTCTTGGTATATTGGCGATGACTCTCACCCTCCTAGCCCCTGCACCCTTGAAGATCCCCTGCTGCAACAAAATTGTTACGTCATTTTCTTATCTCGCAGCGCCGTCTCTCACGAGCTCCACGCCGTAGACATTCACCCGAACAATGTCTCTGCAAGAGCTCTTCCAGCGAGCCTCGATGGATGAGAGCTTCTCCTCTAAAAGGGGAGAGGCCGCCCCCTCAGGAGGAGATTCTCCCCTGAAACGCCAACGCGGTGGAGTTACTCCCCAGCAGGGCGGCAAAGGACAAAAAAGAGGGGGCAGAAGCAGGGGACGAGGAAGCGGAGGTCGAGGGAGAGGAGCAGCCAGAGCGCAAAACGGGAACGGTGGAAACAATCACCAGGCACAAGGCAATGTATCGCAAGAGCTGATCAACGCAATAGCGCGGCTGGCGCTCCGACATGATGAGCAAATCACAGCGATCGCCTCGGATGTGACATTCGTCTCTTATGTCCGAACCGAAGATCACTCGATCCTACCTCATCTTTACGAGGAATCTCAGCGAGTCAAGAACAGTCCCATCGGGATTCCTCCCAGGGCAGCTTTGACCCTGAAGTTTCTCCGTGAACTCAAGGAGAGATTGGTGACTACCAGCCGTGATAAGAGCATACAGGAGCGCCTGCAGAACGATGAGCTGATGACGCAGGACGGCGAATGGCCGTTCCTGGAGTGGAGCCCCACCGATCAGAAGATGACCGAGACGGTGGAAGACCCTCTCACCACGGCTCAAGTCGTTTCAGGCCTGGGGGACGCAATCACTAGAATATCCTCAGATCCGGAACACATCAAGCTCTTCAAAACCTCGCGGCCATTGACCGAAGGCATGACGGGAGGTCCGGTCCGAATCCAGATCCAACTGTCAACCAGGGCGGCCACATCTGAACTGCAGGAAACCTTGCAGTCCTTAATTGGCAACACTGCATTTTCGCTCATAAACGCGGATTTCCAGCGAATGGGAACTCAGCCATCGCCGCTGGTTCGTCAGATTCGCGATTTGCTCTCCTGATCTTCTCCAGAGGACAAGATCTCTTCAGCTCTGCCCCACGAGTGGGCGGGACTGGAACCAAGAGCTCAGTAGAAGCGAAGCAAATCTTACGAAGAGGAGTTGCTCCCACCTAGCCCCTTGCCCTAGCATGCTCATGCTCGTGAGGAGATTGAAGCGTCTTCGACGAATGGCGAGGAGGCCCTCCCGCGGAGCACTGCACTCATGTTGGCACCGCTTGAATTGCTGCACATGTTCCTCCATGACGAAGCTCTCAGGCTCAAAAGCTAATCAATTAGATTGTGGTTCAACTCCTCGACCATGTATGATCAGACGCCAACTCGACTGGCCATGATGCTGCTCCCGACGATAGCAGCGGTGCACTTTCTGCACCAGAAGTCCCAAGGTGTGGAGATACTCCCCTGGGCCGTGCTCACAGAGCTGCTAGAGAGAGTGAAGGGGCTTGGGCTCATCACTAAGGATGAGATCCTGAACCTTGCCGTGGAGATACTCCCGGAAGGTGGGATTCGAAAGGTGCTCACACACCTCCACTCCATATCGGGAATCGATGAATGGGGACAAATCCGGCACAGAAGACGAAGAGCCCTGGTCGAACAGGGGATGCAGTACCTCTCTTTGGTTCGCATCCACGCTGGAGACCTGATTTCCCCAGCAAGCCTCGGTTACCACCGGTACGACTTGGAGATAATGGAACGAGAATCCCATATCACGGGATACATCGCCAAATATCTCCCTGCTGAATACCAAGAGGCCTATCAAGCTGATGTGCAGACGTTGAGGTCTCAGTTTTTTGCCGAAGACGGCAGACTTAACCTGGCCTCGGCGACGTGGGAGGTATCTTACAATCACCTCATGGCCGCCACTTCCTGAGCCAAGTGAGAAGAGGAGATGCTCCCTAAGCAAGAGCTCCTGTAACATAGAGGAGTTTCTCCCTCGTTAGGCGTAGAGCTGGTGGAGTTACTCCCCAGGGGTTTTTGAACTAAAGAGTCACAGGTGGAGCTTCTCCCCTAGTTGGTGGAGCTTCTCCCCCAACGAGGGGTGTACAGCTGGCGGAGTCTCTCCCTAGGGGTTTTTAAAAGCTTTGAGTCGCTGCCTGCAATAATTCTGCCTGCACTGAGCCACACTGAGCCAACAGCAATCCACCATCCGTGATGCAGGTCTCCTCGTGGTGGCCTGGAGCTCAGTGGCCTAGGCCCAGCTGCCTGCTTAGAAGCCAGCTTGAGCCAACAACCGCAGCTTTCTCTCAAGACTCAGCATCATGTCCAGACCTGAGTCAACACAGGATCCCTCGTTTCAAGCGGAGTACGAGGAATTCTGCCAGCGACGGATACGTGAACAACTTCCGCATGTCACGTATCGCAATTTCCTGCGCCAGTGGAGGCGCTCCGCTCGTGCTCACGGCGAAAGCTATCCTGCATATAAAGGAGTCTCTAAAGGTACTGGTGGACAGGAAGAGCTGGGAAGCGGAAAGGGTGGAGTCACTCCCCCTCCTCCTCCTTCCAAGAAAAGAAGTACAGGGCAAAGCGAGGGTGGAGATACTCCCCCAGCAGCAAAGGCCAAGAGTGGAGATCCTCCCTCGGGGGACCCCATCACGGAAGCTGCGATCAAAGTTCTTCAGTCAGCTGGTTATACCCCCTTTCCCAGTCTGATTTCAGACTGTGATGGGAACATCACTGACCTGAACAATCACCGAATTATGGTGACAGTAACTCAGCAGCTGCGAGATGGCCTCAATCAGGTGGAACGACCCTCCCCGGAGGTAGCCAATGCTCTCCTGGAGACCTTCCTGGCCTCTCGCCGGGGACTTGCCAATGAGCCTCTGCATCCGAAGCTTGGATATCCCACAGCTGAGGAGAATGGGTGGTTTCGTTTTGAGTATTCTTCACCGAACATTCTTCCTGCAGGGGACAGCGAGGTTGCGTTCCACGGCACACACCTGGAATGTTTGCATGGGATACTGGCCACAGGCAGGCTACTACCTTCGACACCTGACCTCTCCGGCACGCGAAGCTTCGAGGCACGACCAGGCGTGTATCTTCACAGGATGTCAAACAGGCATCTTGCTGCCGGTTACAGTTGTCTGGTGAGGATAGGACCTCGGCACATATTCGTGCGGCCCATGTTTGAGGTGGAGGCTGCGCACTCTGGATCGCAAAAACGTGGTAAGAAAACAAACCAACTGATATACTCCTATGATGCAGTCAAAATCCGAGCGCTGCTACTGCAAATATCAACCAAGGAGACACTCACCTTAGGTGAGTACCTCCGAGAGTGGAGTGGCTTGTTGGAGATACCACTGAGACAAGCACGGGAATCCTTTTTGGCGTTGGGATACGAGCTGCCTGGCGAAGCCTCGTCAAGTGGAGTCAAGGAAGGAGGAGTTGCTCCCCTTCCGGTTTGTGAGCAGGCGTCCAGCTCACAGGGTGGAGTTTCTCCCCCGACCATGGCGTCAGAGATTGACCACAGCTCAACAACGCCACGTAGCTCCACTATAGTGGCCTGGGAGGGCCAACCAGGCGATCTAGGGGACTATTGCACTGCCTCTACGAAGCCGGAGACCAGCTTCTCGTTCGAAGTCTCGAAGGCTCTAGCAGCTTCGCTCCGGCACGGACATAAACCCTACATCAGCGTCACTTCAGCTGGTTGGGCCAAATTAGAGGACGTCCTGAGATGGCCAAGAGTGCAGGCCCAGCACGCCACGGCAGGCGACCTCATGGAGGTCGTTCGGAGTAACGCAAAAGGCAGGTACGAGCTGGGCGATTGCCAAGGCCAGAAGTACATCAGGGCTCTGCAAGGACATTCTCGCTCTGATGTGGACTCCAATGAGGTGTTGGAGGAACTCACGGAGGAGATGCTCCCCAGAATGCTGTATCATGGCACATTCTGGTCCTTGTATGACTCCATACGCCAACGAGGCCTTCTGCCTCAGAACAAGATTTCCAAGGGCCGCGGCAAAGGCGGACGTGGCAGAGAGGGACGACAGCATGTTCACTTCGTCTCGGATCGGGACTATGGGAGACCTGGTGTTTCTGGATTCAGAGATAGCTCGTCGATGCTGGTGGCGGTCGATCCACGCAGAGCCATGCAGGTAGGGGTGCAATTTTTCCGTAGCAAGAACGGCGTCATTCTCACCCCTTCTGAAGTGCCCCCTTCTGTCATAGAGTACTACCAGAGCCTGAAATCAGGTACTAAGTACGGAGGCGACAACAGGCCGCTCTGATCGTGAGGACCCTCACCTAATGGTGGAGTCCCTCCCCACACTGATAATGCAGCTGCTCACGCAAAAATCTGTGTTATGAGGCTGAAGGTCACTTCAATTTCATCACCAGACAGCAAGTATACCCCGAGGTCGCATGTGAAGCTCCGTGCGAAGTCGTGGGCCCGGATCTGCAAGTGAGTTGTCAGCCAAAAGTTTTCTGGAAGCTCTACTTGCCTTCTCGTACAGGCTCAACTCACCAGCTGTCTCGACTGTAGAAGCCATGCCTGAAACACCGAAGAAGAGTGGCAACAGAGCGACCTCCCGAACCCCTCCTCCAGTGCGACGTCGGCCCCACCTATCCAGGTCGCCGCCAGCCAGTGACTCCATTCGGGAGTCCGACTCCGAAGACACAGCAGCCCCTAAAGCAGCCCCCAAAGCAGCTGGGCCTAAGGGCCCGCCGCCTCCGATGCCTGTTAACCTGTCAGGAAGTGGATCTAGCACAGATCGGACACCGGGACCAGGTAAGGCACCTGGAGTGCCAGCGAAAGGTGGAGTCCCGGGAGGAGTTTCTCCCCTGGGACCACCGCCAAAGGCTGTGACCTCAACGATCTCCCATCCAGGGACAGGAGAGCTTCATGTCACCAGCACAAGTCCGGCAGGAGTTGCTCCGCCATCTACAAATAGCAACAACGGGCTGGAAATGGCGCCTGGCCTGCCTTTACTGAGTGTTTCATTGCCTCACCGCCTCTACTATAACATAGAGCTAGTGGTTCGTACCGAGCCTTCACAGCGAGGCTAGACACTCTCGCGAGACAGCAGTGTGCAAAATGGACGTCGCCAATCAGTCAGCGATACATTGCAAATCAGCCGGTTAACTACTTCATTAGTGCCAGAGTCTGCAGCTCGAGTCACTGAAGACACGTCCGATTCCGACTTCATTGCTTGCAGCCTTGAGGGGCGGAGCGTGTGCGAGTGCTGTGTTAAGGCACGGCTCGTCATGAAGTGACCGCGCAAGTAGCAAGCAGAGCAGCAGGTCGATCCCTCGCAAAGCGTGGACGTTAAGTTTCACCTCAGACAGTATCCTCCCGCTGCGTGTGAATGAAATGTTGTTGGTGGTGATGTCGTACAAATGGTTGTTGTCGTTGTTGCAGTTGTTGTTGCTGCTGGGTGTTTCGTGTTTTTTTGTTCGCGTGTGTAGCTTCTTGTTGCGTGTTGCTTCTTGCTGCTGTTGTTGGTGGTGGTGATGTTGTTGTTGCTGCTGGATGTTTCGTGTTGTTTTGTTTGTTGTTTCGTGTGTGTGTGTGTGTGTGGTGCTTCTCGTTGTGTGTTGCTTCTTGTCGTTGTTGGTGGTGGTGCTGCTGCTGATGCTGTTGTTGTTGGTGGTGGTCGTGTTGTAATTGTTGGCCTTGTCCTTGTCGTTGTGGTGATTGCTGTGGTTGCTGCTGCTGGGTTTTCTTGTTGTTTGTTGTTTTTTGTTTAGTGACTGGTGTTTGTTGTGTGTTGCTAGTCAGTCCTTGTTATTGTTCTTGTTGTTGTGGTTATTGCGATTGTGGTTGGTTGGTTGGTGTGTGTGTGTGTGTGTTTGGTTGTGTGGGCTTCAGGGGGTGATCTGACAGGGTTTGCAGTGACCTTATTAGTCCTTAGCGTCATTGGGGTCGAGTAAATTCGGTTGTGATGTCAAAGTTTGTTCAAAGGCTATTCGTGCCGGTCGAATGCGTTTGTTGCGTACAAGTGGCTTGTTAGACTCTGCGCGATCTTAGGCATGACAGCGGCGAAGGGGGGCCAGAAGATGATCCGGAAAGCTATGCAGTGACCAGGCAACTGTCTGCCCAGGACCTCGAAGTTTCGGTGCATCTTTCCTGGTCGAGGATTTTATTCATGTACTTGTACCACAAGGTACAAGTACGTCCTTGCAACTCGGCGGCTTCCTCACCTAACCCGCGACCTCGACGTTTCCGTTTTTACAAGCCACCTCACGGCCTTCGCAGGACGTCGTGGACCCCGCCAGCGACGCCGTTTTCGCTTGGTGCAGGCAAGGAGAAACCTTCCATGCCTCTCAATAGCCGTTACTAGCACTGAACGTTCGGAGTATGACATCCAGATTCAAGCCTTTGCTGCCGCTATCCGCCGCCACAGTGCTATAAACTCCTTGCGCCATGTCGTGTAAGCAGGAAGGCTTACCGAAGTGTGGAGAAGCCGGAGCTCCAGACCACCGTGTTGGTGGACACGCCCCGAGATAACTTCACCCACTTCGTTTCTTGGCGTCTTCCGCTTTGGATCGGGAACGGGATAAACTGAAGATCGGAAATTGCGGCTGTCTTTGATTGTCGTTATGCTGTCTTTTCTGAGGTTATTTATACAGCTTCGTCGTTGGCCGGACTCTCGGTTCTTTGCGATGACTTTCTTGCGCAAAATCTCCTGGAATTGTATTCTGAATCCCGAGATGGTGTGTCTAACAGACTCTGTGCAGCTGCCAGGTGGAACAATCCACACCGACTGCACATCAAATCTTCGACGCGACGGCGACCGTCTCAGGACAGGGCGATGGACGAGAGAAGACAGGCAGCCAAGAAAATTGAACCCGGAAGCAATTGTAGAGCGAATGACAGACGCTTGCTTTGGCCTGAGAGCATGAAAGCATCCTCGGTGTCATAGTCATCCAAGCCTAAGACGAAAACCATCATGTTGCCGCGGCGCCATGCAGGAATCGAGTTCATTGATGACGTGCCTCGGCGAAGTTTTGCGCATGGAACTTGTAGGGGCAACCACTTCGCGACATCTGAGGCTTCGGCTTCAATAGTAGCATATGCTGACAGCAGAAACTGCCGGAATCCACTGAAAGGCTCAAGAAGAACATGCCAACACCCCTGCCCTTCATTCGTCGAATGCGTCTGTTCTACACGGGAGTCGAAGGTTCGAAGGCCCGATAAGCCCTGTCAGGATCTCGACCCGCTCGAGTTCGGAGGAAATGTTACGTGGCAAGAGCCTGCAGATTCCAGCCGCGTTCAGGCTCGTGTTGCTGGTGGGATATGGAGTGCTGTAGGGGATACTTTGGCTTACTTGTAGTAAAAATGCATTTAGTTTACCCCCCCCGCGAGCTGACAGGTCAGTTTGCTGTGCCTGAACAGCTCTTGGTGTGTGTGCATCCCACACCGGAGAAGGACTATCTTCTCTACTTCGCAGAGGATGAACTGGGCACTAACCGAAGCCGGGTTGGCAGCATCGTGCCGGTCGGTCCGGCGCTTACCGCTCCATTCACAACCAAACTTAGCAAAGATGACTGGGCATGCCGATGATGCGCGAGTGCAAAAAGCCATCTAGGGGTCAGTAGTAGTCATAGGGGCCTGCAAAAATTAGTACTTTAATGGACCGGGTTTTAGCTAGTGACTTATAGGGGTTATGGAGGTTAGTAAAGGGTTGTCAAGTGGTTATCATAAATGGTTACATAAGTGGTTATGGAAGGGTTTATGTAAAGGGTTATGTAGAGGGTTATAGTGGTTATGATCTAGGCTTTAAGCCAACAATATTTGGTATGTGCACTATAGAATTTCGGAGGTGCACCTTATGATTTTATTAAGATTCATGTCCTACCAAACCAAAATTCGTGTAGAATGGAGTTTGTTCCCGCTGCACGGCAGCTTCTGCAGCGCGCGAGAACCTGCTCAAAATGACTTTACCCCGCATCCTGGCTGACAGGTTGCTTGGTTGCTTCAGAACATGCGCAAGCACCTTCCATGGGAGGTATACAACGTCGTTGTTGCAACATCGACTTAGCCCGAAGCCTGGCTGACAGGTTGTTTGGTTGACTCTTTACCCCAATCCTGGCGGGACGACAACTTTACCCCATAATCGTGGCTGCCAGGTTTGGTTGCTGCAGGCGCACCGCAAGATGCCCCAAGCCAGGCGAACAGGTTGCTTCAGAACAGTGCAAGCACGCCCCAGCAACGACTTATATGTACCCCTGCCTGACAGGTTGATTGCATGGTTGCTTCAGAACAGCACAAGCACCTCCCAGCAACGATTTTATTATACCCCATCCAGGTGCACTTCCCAAGAAGGATTTCATCACGCGTGATGCACTTGAGTTGGAGTATATGACCGGCGCCGCTTTCTCATCGCTCTCATGTACAGTGCAAGCGCCCCGGGGCCAAGACACACAACACACACACACACACACACACACTGACACACACACACACACACACATGCACAGAGACATGCGGACACGGCAGAACTCACAGACCGGGAAACAAGAGATGAAGCACGGCACCACTTTGGAATTACATCTCTGCCGCTGTAGACTATACTAACTCCCTGGCACTGAACTTAGCATGTACATATGCATTTCTATACTTGTGACTCGTCAGTGGCGAGCACATATGTGCTGTATATAGATATATAAATCATATATACATAAGTAAGTCACAGACAGAGTATAGCTTATTGCTTTGTAACACCCTGGCCATGGAAGAGCACGCTGCCGAGTTGAAAAAGGCGCGCAAGTCGCGGAAACTTGCAGAGAACGAAGAGCGGTTTCTCGCTGAGTACGAGGCTCTGAAAAAGGCTGGTGTGTTTCAGGCGCCGCTGGTGCCTGGCGCGAAAGCCAAGAGCGCGTCGCAGAGCGCGGTGAAACACGGTGCATCAGCTGCAGAGGACTCCTCGTACGAGTATTACTCCTCGGGCGAGGAGGTGGAAGAGAAAGGCGCGCCTGTTACGGCGGCGAAGCAGGTGGCCAGAGAGGTGGAGGCGCGCCGGAAGCAGGCGCCCAGGGGGGCGAAGACCGAAGAGGAGGAGGATGAAGGGGAAGAGGAGCGCCGTCCCCGGCGGGAGGAGGATCGGCTGCAGCGCCTGCGGCGGGAGTTCGAGCACGAGGCAGAGCGCCAAAGGCGGCACGAGCGCGAGTCGCGCGAGGAGTGGGAACGCTTTCGCGAGCGGATGGAGGAGGATGCGCGCGCTCGTCGCGTGGAAATGGAAGAGCAGCTGCGCGAACACGAAGAGCGGATGCGCGATCTTCGCGAGACACACAGGCGCAGGCAGCGCGAGGACATGGATGAGGAGGAAGAGCGGCGCCGTGCACGGCGGGAGGAGCGGCGCGAGGACAGGCGTGGGGACAGGCGCCCCCTTGATCGAGAAGAGCGCCCAACGAGGCGAGAAGAGCGCCCAGCGGGGCGGGAGGAGCTCCCAACAGGACGGGAGGAGCGCCCAACGGGGCGGGAGGAGCGCCCAACGT
Organism: Symbiodinium sp. CCMP2592; assembly: GCA_905221615.1. Lineage (NCBI taxonomy): Eukaryota > Dinophyceae > Suessiales > Symbiodiniaceae > Symbiodinium > Symbiodinium sp. CCMP2592. The sequence continues at coordinate 1,910 of CAJNDT010000293.1, read as the reverse complement.
GGCGGAATGTCCTTTTTCCAGCTTCCTCGTGTGAGGCATGGGGGCGAGCGCAGCGCTCCGCGGACAATGCTGGTGCGTCGGATCGCAGAGGCGGCAAGAGCGGCAAAGGGCGCGGTCATCGCGAGAGCTACGTTGGCCGTGAGGTGGATCTACAAGTTGGTCAGCCACTGGACAAGAACCGTGGCGGAGGCGCAACAAAAGTCGCTGTGTTGCTGGCCACGTACGAGCGCGCTGGTGTCGCGAGGGAGCTCAAGGAGCTGGCTGAGCGGTTTTCGGATGAACTCGCTGCACGCGTGGAGCCCGTCAAGGCCAACAGCTGGAGCGACAAGCTCAGGCGCCTCTGCACGGCGATTGGTCACAGCCAGGCGCGCGAGATTCGCGATATGGCTGAGGAGTACAAGCACGCTCCTCCTGTCAAGGCTGCCATGCAGAATCGTCAGTGGCAGAGCTACCGGGAGCGCGGTTACCGCGACTGAGTCTAAAAAGGGCGTTTGCCGCCGTGTAGCTTGAGGGCGTGCTTCGCCGTTGTATATAGTCTTAAAGGCCACACCTGCGGCGTGGAAGAGCAGTTATACGTCGATCATGCAAGCAGTGTATATCACTTCGACCGAAAGCCAGCAGATGTGTGTCCTGTGTGGCAGTATACAGCAGCGTCCAAAGTCCGCCAGTAGCCAAAAAGTTGTGGTTTCAGCTGCCCGTGCCCTAAACCCTAAACCTTGGGCTCCATAGACCGCATAAACCCCAACATTAAATTATGTCTGTAGTATTATACAGTAATACTTACGGTTCGCCTGCAATTCATAGATTGATATATGTGAATCAACTTATCATACTCATGTAGAAACAAGAATGACCTACAACATGACGAACTAAATAGGGTTTTGTTTAGTGTTAATTATATGTAAAACTAACATCTATAAATAAATATCATGGTGAACCACTATAACATGAGTTTCTGTTGTTGTTGTTGTTGCTGCTGCTGTTGTTGCTAGTGTTGTTGTTGTTGTTGTTGTTGTTGTTGTTGTTGTTGTTGTTGTTGTTGTTGTTGTTGTTGTTGTTGTTGTTGTGCTGTTGCCATTAACGTTGATGCTGTCGTGCTGCTGCTTGCTTGCTTGGGTGGGCGGGTGGGTGTGGGTTTAGGGTTTGGGGTTATATAGGGTGTTATACGGTTCAGGGTTGGGTTTAGGGTTTAGGGTTGGCGGCTTGGGGTTTGGAGGGTTTAGGGTTGAGGATGTGGGGTTTAAGGGTTAACGGTTCAAGCATAGGGATAAGGGATTAAGGAGTTGGGGTTCAAGGGGTTTAAGGTTTAGGGTTTGGTGCTTAAGGTTCAGGGTTAGGGTTTAGGGGCTTGGGGTTTGGGGTTCGGCGTTTAGGGGGTTGAGGGTTTGGAGTTTTAGGGTTTATAGTTCAGGGTTAGGGTTTGTGGGTGTCTGGGCGTTGGCTGCTGGTTGAATGGGCGCGGGGTGGGTTTGCATGTTTTGTGCCGGTTGTTCGGCATGATGTGCGGCGTGGGTTGTGGGTGTGAGGGTGTGCTGGTTGTTGACGGGGCAACATCTGGCGGAAGTGATTCACAGCTCACTTCCGCCAGATGTTGCCAACAGATGCGTGAAATTTTGTTTAATGCAGTATTTACAGGCTTTTTGCTCGGTGGCGCATCACTTCCGCCAGGTTTTGCCCGCAGATGTGGGGGATGCCTGGCTGTTGTTTTCACGCGGTATTTGCAGCATGGTGGTTGGGGGCGGTCGCTTGGGGGGCGTAGGCTTCTTGGCTGGGGCTGGGGTTTGGGGGGCTGTGGGTGCCGGGGGGGGCCGGGGGGGGGGCGGGGTCGGGGGGGTGGGCGCGTGGTGGCGCCGTGGTTGGGGCGGTGGGGAGGGGGCGGGGGGCCGGGGGGGCCGGGGGGGCGGGGGGGG